>JAOUWY010000002.1:16941310-16953449 GCA_025728095.1 Prietella phreatophila | reverse complement strand
TGCCGGCACTGGGGAGCTACAGTTCATTGAGGGAACCATGAACGCCAACATGTACTGTGACATACTGAAGCAGAGCAAGATCCCGTCCCTTCGGAGACTGGGCAGCAGGGCAGTATTCCAGCATGATAACGACTTTTGCCTTGCTAAAGAAGCTGAGGGTGAAGGTGATGGACTGGCCAAGCATGTCTCCAGACCTAACCCTATTGAGCATCTATGGGACATCCTCAAATGGAAGGTGGAGGAGCACAAGGTCTCCAACATCCACCAGCTCCATGATGTCGTCATGGAGGAGTGGAAGACGACTCCAGTGGCAAGAGGGCATGGAGTTAAGGCAGTCCTGGAAATAATGGTGGCCATACAAAATATTGACACTTTGGGTCCAATTTGGACATTTCACTTAGGGGTGTACTCACTATTGTTGCCAGCGGTTTAGACATTAATGGCTGTGGAGTTATTTTGAAAGGACAGCAAATTTACACTGTTACACAAGCTGTACACTCACTACTTTACATTGTAGCAAAGTGTCATTTCTTCACTGTTGTCACATTAAAAAATATAATCAAATATTTACAAAAATGTGAGGGGTGTACTCACTTTTGTGAGATACTGTAACTGAGCAAAACACAGACTGAAGCATTGGCTGAATGTCGGATAGGTACTGTGGTAGCACTTAGAAAAATGTGTTTCTCCTAAACGCACGACAGCGTCATCAGGGCATAACAGGAAAGGGCTTTAATCCAGTCATCATGCTTTCCTGTCACACAGCACTAGCATATACAGCTGTGTGTCAGCTGTGGAAGAATTAGGAGCCACTAATGTCACTGCTAAACAGCAGAGAGAACAGAAATGCCTAAAAAACACATGACTCATTTTCCCAAAGCCATGCAGACAGGCACTTCTCTGCATGCTACAGAAGTTATGTGAAAGGACGAACAGACAAACGTAAAGAGACTCCATTGACAACTAATGCACTTAATGGATTTTAAGGGCTATTTATATAGAGCTTGTGATTGGATTTATAGGGCTCAGCCAGAGATGCATTTACATACAGACAATAGTCTTAGTACAGAGTGTTCATCTTACAGACAGACAGACTCATATGAATCAGACATCAGTCAGCACAGTAACACTGACACAGGGTTGTGTTACTCCATAACATTTTTTTTCCAAAATTGGCCTGTATTTCTGAAGGCCTTATAGAAGTCTTTAGATCTTGGCATGATGACACAACACACCTCAATAGCAAAGGGAATAGCAGACACTAGATATTAGAGGGGTATAAATAAGACAGGTTCCATCTGCACTCCCGAAGCAGGGTCTGATCACTGGCAACCAAACTTAAACACCTGATTCTAATTTTATGGATTTGAAGATGTGATAAATGAAGGAGTATACTTACTTTTTCCATGTGACTGATCTGCTTTTTTTCATTTAAATTGTGAAAATTACTACAAAATGTCCATTTTATTTGTCATTTGATAGAGTGCATCAATTTTATTAACAATCACTGTTTCAAAGAGAATCTAATGTTTGCTTAGGTTATCATGAATATGAAAGGACACTCTCCTCAGTTTCTGTTCCCTCAGCTTCAGACCAGCAGAACCAACCAATAAGCAACGTGAAATAATCTTGTTTTACATAGAAACTGACTCAGGGGAACAGCAGAACAATGCAGGATTCACAATAAAAGGAAGAACTAATGCAGCTTTGGTGCATGTTCTCGTACATACAGCGAGGCTGTTAAACACATGGCTGGCTCATGTGTTCAACAAGTTCAGTAAGCAGCGACGGTGCTACACGGTCTACCATACTGAATAAGCAATTAACATTCAAGGAAATTCATTCAGTCACTAGAAGGGAAAAAAAACATTACACTAACTGGAACAAGCAAAACAGAAAATCCATTTCTGTAAGAGGAAGGAAACGGGCAAACCACCTAGCGTCAGCTGATATTGGCCAGCATCAGGTGTTTTTCCTGAAAATATTTTGGCCATAAAGATGCAATATTTGCAGATGAAGGGATCTTTCATAAAATAAATTATTTACTAACGTTCGTGCATAATTTAGACTACAATAGCATTTCATAAAAGCAAGCCTACTGGCTAACACTGCAAATCTTTGTAAAGTCTGAATCTGACCATAATTTTATTGATGATTAAAATTTTGGCAAGTCGTTGATGTCTTTATGAAAAACTAAGTCAGGTCACTTGTCGCTAATAAAATTCAAAACATTTAACAAACACTAAACACTTGGTGGTTGACCACTAATTCTAACTAATTACATTTGAGTTGATACACACACAACAATATCTTCACCTTGGTCCAACACCAATACTAATCATCTCAATAATAACCATAAAAATAGACTAATGTGGAAATATCAATGACGAAGGTTACTTCTAGAGCAATTCTACCCTGCCAAAACAAACCATCACAAACACACAAAGCCTATGATTAAAAAAACAAACCCTAAGTGATCAAACATATCTAGTGAACTCTCTTTTACACCTTTATAGAATTAACAGTTTCACCTCCATTATCTGAAAGATTTCTAGTCTCACACATGCATGTCTGGATTATTAATAATGATTGATATCCACTATAAATGGTATATGTACATACACACTATATGTATGGTGTTATGTTTGTTTTTCTACACACCCACGGTGGAAACAAATTTCCTCTTTGAGGACAAATAAAATTATCCATCTACCTATCTACAAAGGTTTTTCTTTACATACTATTTAAACAGTCTATGTTTAACTCTGCTTTTGTTTGGTCTTCGCTTGTATTTCCTCATTTGTAAGCCACTTTGGATATTTGTGTGTTTCTATAATAAAGTTGGGTGATGACAGAAATGCCTTAAAAGAATCATACGACATTGTTATGATACATGACATGCATTAAAATATACAGGTTTGCTTACAAACTGCCAACCATACAGTAGGTGTTGCATTAAAAAAATAAAAAATAAAATCCTGTCTAAGCTACATTGTTCACCCATTTTTCTCTCTAGTTTGGTCAACTGATAATTCCCTCCCACTAGTTAGCTTTCCCCTATCATACAACAACTACCAACCAGGGAGGATAAAGGCTAACACATGCTTCCTCCAAGACACGTGAAGCTTCCAATTGCAGCTTTTTCAAAATGCTGCTCATGCTGCATAATAGGCAGTGCAGCACTTACTGCCCTCTTCTGCATACATGAGCTCACGGATGCCCTTTGTTGACTAGTGTTACTGTGATTGATAAGAGAGAGAAAGTACAGTATGCCATCTGCCACCTAGAGAGCATGGCCATATTGCTCATTTGGCTCTTGCCCATGGATGGCTTTGGTATATACATGGATGTCTCTGCCACTAACAAGTCTCTTTCTTCTTGTTACTAATTTGCATGGCAAACCTACCTTTCACCCTTTCAAGTTATTTATATGCATATCCAGATTCTTTCATATATTTTTCTTAAAATCAAATGATACATTAATTTTGACTGTCTGAATATTACTTACAATAAAAAGTGAATGGATTGTCCCCGGAGTTTTTTTTTTTAAAGGTTATAAGAGTATGCCTGAAGTCATTTTTCTTTAAAAAATTCATCTTAGGTTCTGAAATTGACTAACGTTATAAATGCTTAAAGATACTTAAAAACTTTGTATCGTCCTGCCTTCAGCTGTTCGCATTCGTCAAATGATTAAATGTAAATGATAGGATACAAACGAAGTAGCCTCGCTGTATTTGATATCCTTGGGAACATAACCGTGGTGTTAAATATCTAATTGTCTCTACACATAAAGTTAAGTGAACATGTCAAACTTGAGTGGAAGAACTGGTTATTTTTCTAGATAAGATTCAATCTGCTAGACACAGTCCTGAGTGAGACAATCTCACACAGAGATGAGCAGCTGTCATATGAATGCAAGCATAATATTTATGAAAACCACTGAAATACTTTAGGCATTTCATGACAATGAAAGAGGAATTGGGAGGTGTGTTAAACAAAAACAAAAAACACACAACAACCCAAAGGCTGCTGAACATGAGCTGCCATGTGCCCAAACTCTGCAGGGCCATGTGTATCATGTCTGTGCCTACTGTCAGACATAAGCTGACACAGCTCATTATCCCACCAGGTCAGAGACCTAATCAGCTCAATCAAGCGTTGCAGTGGATCAAGTGATACCTGCAGATAGTACAGCTGTCACAGGCCAAAAACAAGTTAGAATTATAGGCTGCTAACGTGAAATCTCAAATGACCTTACATGTATAGTAAAACACTCAACAGAAGTGAAATCAGCGAGTATGTCCGTCTGTACCTTTATAGGTAAAAGGCAGGTGAGCCGTAGTTGTGCAACTAGGAATATTAATCATTGCATAAAAAAAGACCTACGGTTGCAGGCTAATTAACAGTTGAAGAGAATTACTGCACGGGATAGCAGGGAGTACGAGGATATACTGCACTGTGTCCTATGAGAAACCAATAAAATACAATTTGGAGGAGAAGCAGAGGGTATGAGTCATCAGATGGCATTACACAAGACACATTTCACCTACACAATTCAGTTAAACTGCCTTACGCAATCTTCAGTGGCGCAAAACCATTTAGGATTAAACAAACAAAAAGTAGTCCATTTAGAATTTAAACTTATTTCATCGACAGATTAGTCTATTTTCTCTTACGTTAATGGTTTCCTACATTATCCCATAATGGTGTCTGACTGCTTGCTGATATAGAATATATTGACAATATGTGTAACTAATATTTGGATGTTTTACTGCACAGCAGGTTTTTCTTTTTAGAAGTATAATCTAAAACCATAAAAAACTTTCATCAAGTTACATTCCACATGTGTACTGAGCTAGAAGACTTCCATGTTTTACTACACAGCAGGTGTTTCTCTGTATCCTGTGTAAATTGAGATAGAAGAACCTTGTGTTTGTCTAAAGCAGCTTTACTCTATGGCAATATATTAGCAATTCACCAGAACTGTTTCCCAAATCAAAACCGTTTAAGCTTGCAAACCAGTGTCAAAATAACAGATAAGACTTACAGGAGGAAGGGTACCAGGCTGGGACTAGAGTCAGAAAATCATTAAGGTATATGGGTAAATTAAGGGACAAAGTAAAAACCCTGCCCTGATAAAATATTTGAGAAAATTCAAATGACAATGCATGCGCCACAAATGTAAGGCATCATATAGATATGAATAATTAATTAAGGCAATGGAGACAGGCTTGTTGAAAGGTAAATGCCCTGCTTAGGGATAATTTTACTGCTTCAGAAAAGTATATAAAGACATGTTTGTGTATGTATAACTCAGACTTTCTGCAGACTCTCAATTTATTGTTTCAATGACGTTTGATTACTTTTTGACATCTACAAACCCACTGTCTCTTAAGTTTTATTTTTGTTAGGCTGGAAAGATTGTTTGCCACAACACTGAGTGGCGAAAGCGGGAATTCATCTCTACCTAAACATTCTACAGTGTATATGTGCATTAAACACAGTGTTCCAAAGCTTCAACTTTCATGCTAATACCACGATCCTTGATTAATGTCAATCATCAACCATGATCAATGATCGAGCTTGATCAATCACACTCGAGCCAAGTCTCCGCAATAAATCTTAACGCAAATGGATTGCATAGCTGCAATTCATTCTGGAACTTTGGGATCAATCTGATGTTTCCACTACTTCTTAAATTTCTCATTAAAATGAAAGCAAGCACTTGTACTTTTCTTGTGAGGCACACACAGTGAAAACTACCCACTGTTCCTTATTGTTTCAGAAGAAAATACAGCACCAAACCAACAAATTCGCACAACAAATTGCCAAGAACATCACAAAAACATGCACTATAAACATATTTAATGTGTTTCAGAGTGGACTTTTCCTTTAACCTGAGTTAGTCCTGAGACCCTAGGGCCTTTAGAATTTGGAAAATTGATCAAGGTCTTAAGGAGATGGAAAATGTGTACTGGGATAAAAACACAGCCCCAGGCAACATTTAGATTTCAAGCATGTACAGAACACCTTCAGTAGGATACAGCTTATGCATAGTCTTGTGGCTAATTAGACATTCAATTAATGCCCAATTGCAGAATGTAGAAGTGGTGCAAATAGGTTTATCCGTGATCCAAGTACCTTTTGTCTTTTTGGGTGAGCAAGTGAGAGTTAAAAGGGCGAAGTAAAAGAGGGTTACATGGTGTGATATCTACTGCCTTGCTCCATCTGGTAAGTGGGATAAACCAGAAAGACAGGCGGTCAAGCCTCACACACATACACACTGATCCAGGTTTGCCGTCAGAGTATCGGTTTCCAACTCTGAGCCCGACCCCCTGATGCTCCTGTGGTAGCAAGGATCTTCCACTGATCCTGGACTTCCACGGCCTGATCAGACTGAGCCCAGTTCTCCAATCCTCCAGCTTCAGATCACAGCTGCCAAGATAGAACACTTTAGCACAAAGATTGTGAGTCTTGGCACTATGTTCTGCCTTTAATACTCACACTGGGGGCAGTTTATATGGCATGAGTTTCTGTGCAAAGCAGGAGAAATTAAATAATCTCTTTTAACATGCCAGCATTTTCCACACAACATCTAATTCAGTTTTTGCTGCTATGCTTAGAGAGATTACTAATATAGGATTAATAGTCCCAAGTGCTGCAATGCAGCAGAGATGCAGACTGCACAGTGGAAAACAAAACAGTACACACACAAAACAACAACAACAAAAAACACCTCTTTGTTATGTTTCAACAGCTGGGTAATTATGCTCTTATGATTTCATCATTCTATCCATTTCAGCTTTTCTTCCTCTCAGATTTTCCAATCCTCTTCTCTCCCTTTCCCAGTCAGTTAACTGTTCAGCTCTACTGACCTATTTTGCTGCAATGCTGAGAGACAGAGAGCATCTGATCCACATGTTCATGCATGGGGGACATTACTGCCCATGTTTTATAATCCTATACAGCAACATGCTGCTTCTAAGCAAATTCATTATTTTGATCAGGCCTCTCCTATGGTGAGGTTATTACATTCGAAGATACGTGTTTAGAAATGACAGCTTCCTTAAAATAAAATTTAAAAATAAACTTAACTGCAGCATATATTCATAATAGCACAAATATTTCTGACATTGATGGAACCACTGCAGGATTCTGAACAGGCTGATAAGTATATAGAAACACAGCACTGTCAAAACAGTCACTGAATGCATTGTCAACATAGTAGAAATGCTAAAAGCTGATGACTCCCACTGCATCAGTACTTGAGAAAATAAAAGAAAGCAGTGTCATGTGTCCCCGAGAAGGGTTTAAATACTGTCTGTTTCATTTTTGAAATGTGCAAAATGATATGGACATATTGCTCCTGGATTCATGCTGAAAATGTGATTTACTGTATAATGAGCAGCAATGCACAGACTACGAAACAATAAAAGTAAAAGAAAGGACCAGTTACAATAAGTTCTTAAATCTGCATATGCAAACAGCTGTATATTACACATATGATGCAACAACCACACACACACTTAAAAAGAAAGATTCCAATTAGAACCAAAAATAGCCTGATGACAGTTTTTCATAGGAGAACCTTTTACATTGCACAACAAGTTCTTTATAGAACCATCTATTTACTGGTGCTTTAAAAGAACCCACAAATGGTTCTTCACAGTAGTGCCACAAGCAACCATGTTATCATAACTTCTCTAAAAAAATTTGTTAGTCAGTGCTTTAAGCAAAGTGGCTCTTAAAAGTGATGCCAGGAGAACCTTTTCCAGTCCCACAAAGTAGATTATAGGGATCACTTTAACTTAAGAACCAATACACTGCTCTGAAGAACCTATAATGAAACAAACCTCTTTAATCTCCAAAGAACCATATAGCTCAACTCAAGAACCCTATACAATGAAAAATGGTTCTTGACAAGAAGAGAGTTCTTTGCAGAACCTTTGGTGTAGTAAAGAACCATTGAAAGACCATTCTTTAAGAGTGTACAGTGTCTATGACTGAAAACCAGACAACCTAATTGAGAACACTCTTGACCAATCAAGTACTCCACATCTTTTCATTAAGGTACACTTCAGGAAGAAAAGGACACCGTCCCAAAGAATGCTTCAAGTTTAATCAACAAAGAAGGATTGAAATGGAATTAGCTGCTCCTTCTGAAGTAAATGATTACTCAGTTTCCACTAGTGAGTACAAGTCAATTACCAGTCAATTCACTGTGAACCATTTGTCCACATTTGTGGACACTTTGAACTCCAGCATTCAAATGGACAGAATGTAAAATATGTATAGGTTATATGAAACCACAGAACAACCCACATTTGGGGAGCAATAAACTGTCATTTAGATAACTATACAATCCACATGTAAAAAAAAAAAAAAAAAAAAAAAAGGCATTTCTACTACTGGTTGACATAACATTTAACACTATGTGGTGCAATTAGCATTCCACTTTTGAGCTCAAACCACTTTTATTGCAGCTAAAATGAAACTTTCTGGAGGAAGCGTGTACATATATAAAATTCACCATTATATATGCATCATTTCCTACTAGATGAAGGAGAAGCAGTGTGTGTGCGCTCCGTCACTGCAGTCATCTATCTGCGGTGAAAGCGCCGAACTGTCTGGGTCCATGAAGAAATTTGGACTTGCAGGCAGCATGGTGAATCACAAACCACGTGTGAGCTACTGTCTTCACTCCCACTGGTAGTTGCTACACCAAGTGGCACAAAATTTGCATCAAGTAAAATTTCTCTCAACTTTGTTACATCGCTGGACACGCCCACATCTGGTCGCCAATGGTCGCTCATATCGCTGGAAGTCTCCAGCACTCGTTGAAAATTAATGGTCTCCAGTTTCTTTGTCACTGTGAGAGTGAACGTACCTTAAACACTTGACTGGCATTTAAATCCCACCTGCTGTAATATAGATGATCTTGTCAAAATTATATTAGACACAATAAAACCTCCTAAAAGTCATTTGATCAGTGGAAGCAATCCAGTTTTCTAGCCCAAATTTAGTGGTTCTTACTGTGTACTATACCTGGAAACAAGGGCTAGGGGTCAGTAAGGTTTAATCACCAAGACCAAAGATGAAAATCATTAATAGCAGCTATGAGTGATAAATGTCACTTGTACTACAACTGCAACTTGGTGAATCATGGCAAAGTATGATGATGAAGCTCAGAGATGGATGAACACAGTAGGCAACAAAGCATTTACAAACCTTGTAAACTTTTGCACTGATAGAAACATTTCACTGTAACTTTCACTAGGAGAACAGACTTGGCATAACAGCTGCAGGGTTTCATCTGACTGCCTTATGTGAACACGTCACTGTGCTCTGCACTATATTCAGAGCGGTACATGGTCAGTTGTCAGCACCAACTGGTAACTTGGCTTAATCAGCAAGCTGCAATCTTAACACATTCCTTGAGAAATGTCATATACCTTGATAAGAAGAGTTCCACTTATTATACTGTACAACCAACTACTCCTATTGAAAAGTATTTTTCACTGGCACACTCAATCTTGGGGTTGGATGAAAGATAAAGGTAGTAGACATTTTTGTAGAGCATTTGCTTGTCTTAATCACTTCAACAAACCACTTCAGTACGAATAATGTGTGTGTATAGTATATTACATTATGTTCAAGACATGGCTGCTGTTTAGGAAAGGCAAGAAAAAATATGGAAACGAAAGAACATTTTCAAAGAGGCTGAGCACTAAAACCTCTCAATTTGGTGGATTAAATGAGCCTCTTAACCCTCACATTCATGACCAGAATTCCAAGGCTATTTCCAGCACACTCTATCCTAATCCAGTTCTAGTTAATCACCAAGAAGTATACATTATTAGTATCAAGTTTAAATTCAGGGTCTGCCTTCTTTCTCTATAAAAAGATGATATGCCCATAACCAATCTGAAGAACACCATGCCCCAATACAGCCATGTACAAATACCGTTGAACATTAACTGTGTTTCAATGAAGATGAAACTATGAACATTTCATAGAAAGACCTGCTTCTGTGGAGTGTTGAAAGCACATACTGTTGAAAATACAGGAACACCCTGTGGATGCGTTTATATAAACCACAGTATAGTAACCAGTTGGAATGTATACACTCTATATGAAGCTCAGAGGATAAAACTGTCCTTCCTGACCCAGGTTTCTGCTTTTCCTGTTTGTACTCCACCTAATTTCTGTGCATGCTTACACAGCTGTTATCAGATTGCTGCCAGATGAACTTCTATCTGTTTTTGCACTAGGACTATCTTTTCTAAGAATTCCATACAGCACAGAAATCATTTTTGTACTGTTGAGTGGGTTCCACGAAATGCATTCCTCGAGTATTCAATTCAACAATTCAATAAAACAATCAATAAAATTCTTTGAAACAATCAGGTCAATTACTGTATCTCTCTAGTAATGAAATTTGAGAATGACAGCCATTCCTGTAGATAACCGCAGGGCAACAATTTTTGCTATGCAGTTTTTATTTTGTTACTCACCCTGCAGGGTAGGCTACCAAACCTGAGTGAGGGTCACAGGCCAAGGCACGGTTTCCTGAAGCAGTAATTCCCAAAACCTTTTCAAGAGCCACCTGTGAAATGACAAGAGAAAGATAAACAATGTAATATATGCGTCAGAGTGCACTGCTACTGCTATTACTAATGGGTGAAAAAGAAAGCTTAGGAAGAGCTGTCTGGGAATGAAAGGGTGTAATCTGTCTGTGTGCCAGATGCATGATAAAAGGCAACATGCCTACAATTGACTTCAGACAAGCTCCTGCACAATAATGGTTTTGTAGAACAAATAGTTTAAAAGCCCAGCTAGACCAGGACGGTTCCACTGATAGCCAACACTCCAAAACAGTACTGCCATTTGAAAATGGAAATCATGAGTTATGAATTTCCGTTACAGTACAAATTCAAACTTGGAAGCAAACAGTTACTTTGAACACACATTATTATGCTTACAAGCCAAAATTAAAAAATTAAAAAATCAATGTATCAGTATCTGATACTATATAATGAACACTAGGAAATGATCATTATATGTATAAAGCATAATAAGAAGCAAAAGACCACTTACATCAGGTCCTGTAGTTCTTAACAGTCTCTTTGCAGGAAACATTTTCAGTGCAACTACATTAAACACAAGGTTTATTTTAACAATACACTCACTCCTACTTTTAAAAGACTACTGGGGTGCAAATCACACCAACGTCCTCTTTTCAAAGAAAATACAAGATCCATCAAGCCCATGTGTACGAATTCTTAGAAGACTGAGGACAATGTGTGCGTGCAATGTGTGTCTGGTTAGTATAACCCTGCCCTCTAACTTGCATCAGTCAATCCCTTTTCTGCTATACCTGTCCATCAGAGCTCATCACATGACAGACTGAATCCAGAACTTTTTCTTCACTCTTATAAAACTCTTACATAAAAGCACATGTGAATAAAGAACTTACTGATGTCAAGCTTACTCAAACTTGAAGCTTATTATTTGAGGCTTTACACTCCAAAATAAATAGCACAATTATCAGTTTCTGTATAATTAAACAGCAAGAGCCATGTTGTAAAAATGTGATATTTTCCCCCACACTTTTAATCCCACAATCGTGTGGGCAAATAAATGACCAGTGATTCAGAAACAGTCAAACACAGGCATGTTTATATGCAAACATTTATGTTCATATGAATGTCTGAATGAATTAATTGCAGCATACTGAGAAACTTGTGACTTTTAAACAAGGTTGGTGTTAGCAAAACACTGTCTTTCTAAATTCTCCTTCTTATTAGCTTTTGGATGTCTCCATTGGCCCACCATGCATTTTTATAAATAATTACATTTTTTATCTTTTAATATCTATACTAAGTACTCCGTTTCCTTATAGGACAGCATTTGCATCAATCATGTTGGTCAGTGCTGATTCAAATTGTGAAAATACTGAAAAGGTTTATTGTTCTGTTTAACAATTTATCCACCTCAATCAATCAGACAGAAATTTGCCTCAAACTATGTATTCTGATTTACATGCATGTTTCTCAGTGGGCTGCTGGTCATATTATTAACTGATTAGTTGGCGTTATGTATGCTGCATGCCATCCATGGAATTCAGAAATCATTAGGG
>JAOUWY010000002.1:16924301-16941210 GCA_025728095.1 Prietella phreatophila | reverse complement strand
CTGTGTTCCTATGTTGCAGGTATGCTCAAGTGTCATTGCGCTAACATTGTCAGCCTTATTCTCATATTTTAAAGCAGATATATAACCTTTAAGAATGCATTTATCAAAAGAAGAACATATTGAAATATTTGCCATGGCTGAATCGGAAAGCTGTCGCAAAGTTGCGATGGACTTTAACAGGAAACATGGCATGCACATCACACACACCCCACACTGCTGACAATATTAACAATTCAAAAAGACTAGAAGTGTTGCAGACCAACCGAGAACTGGACGTCCACAAACATCCACTAGCGAAAGTACAATCGACTATCAAATATAGTCCCCTACGTATAGAGACTTTTGGAACACCCTGCATACTGTATATTATTTTACTAAATATTAAGATATTCATTTACATGTTACCCATGAAATTAAACTAAAAGAAGTGCCTTGATATCAGAGAACCACTGATGAGTTGAAGGCCAAGCACATTATTTATCTGATATTTAGCCAAAGTTGCAAAAATACAAAACACAGAGAATCTGTATGGAGTGCAGAACCGGTAGTTTGTACAGGTGCTAGATTCTTTAGCAACAAAAAGGACAAAGTCAATCTTATTTGGGGACCAAAACAAGTGCATAAACAATAAAATAAAAAAAAAATTATTCAGTAAAAAATATTTTTTAAACCAGTGATTAAAAAGCAAAAGGTGAACAAATGTAAACAATACTCAAGTTTCATTCTAACTCCTGAGGTATTTTATTTAGTTAACTTTGTAGATGTGCCTTCCAACAGGCTACCAGTATATGACTGCAATTATGCTAATTTCCACATACTCTTTAATAGCTCATTACCATAAGTCTATATTTAAACAATTTATTGAAGAACGGTCAGTATCCCTGCCAGTGGCTATAATCAACATAGAGTCTATGCATTACATCCACCTTTTCCCACCCAAAGGGAAGCTTAGACTAATCAGAAAGCTAATGAAAATTATATTCAGGTTTAGGTAATGAATTATCTTGGTCAGCATCATGACAGAGACAGGAGACCTTTTCCCTGCAGGTCAAAGGTGATGTGTTCTGGATGATGTATCTTTCATTTCTAAACATAAAAACTTATTTAATTCAATATCATTAGTACAGAATTACTAAATGTGAGAACAAGGTTGAATACAAAGCACAGGTTCCAAGCCCTGGTCGTGGTGCACCCCCTGTCCTTTATATTTGAGTGTTTACTTTGCTACAACACACCCATTTACCCCAGGAAGGCCTGTTAACTAGCTGATCAGTTGAAGCAAGTATGTTTGAAGCAGGAAAACATTCAAATGTGCAGGACAGGATCTACAGGACCAGGGTTGTGAGCATGCGATAAATATTATTAGACCTACGGATTTGGATTTAAACAGAAAATTCATTTAAAACTTCCTCAGCTCATATGTGGTAGGTAGAACAAAGGAACCATCTCTAGCCAAAGCACCAACAAAAACTTTACAGCTGGGAGGAGTAACATTGCTTTTGAAGCTACACAAGACAAGAGCCTCAGGACACAAAACACAATCTTGGTTTGAAAACCATTCTAGTGTACAAGTAGAGTTAAATGGGCACAAGTTCTCTTTGTCTGGTCTTGTATCTTCAAGATCCTTTTTGTTGGAACTAAACATCTTTTACTGGTAACTCACAAGTCTTTTGCGTACTACTGAAAATGTCAGCTATAAACATTTTATAAACGGGACGCAGGAATCAAACTGCACAGGTTTACTTAATGGAAAAATCATTAGAGGCTTACACTTCCATTTGAATTGAGCAGAATTATATTCCACAGGACCCCCCCCCCCACACACACACACACTCTAAAGTCCAGTCTTCGTAGTATAATCTAGTCAGATACACTGGTGTGTAAACAGGTCATTATGAGTTACTGCAGTTTGCAAAGAGTATAATATGTTGCAGGAGTCAAAATCTGAATGAAATTTTCTTCATGGTTTAACAGCATGAACAGTCCTCAAGTCCCAGCAACCCTGTGACTTAAAGAGGAAAGTACATTGAGCATTTGTCTGCAGCAGTAAACAAGCAATCAGAAGGGAATGCAGCAAAATTGAAAGAACAGTAAATCAGTCGCAGATCATAAATCAAACGTAAGCCAAAAGCTACATTTGGAGACCTCAATGAAATAATCAGTTACTGTGTGCAAGGACAGTGCATAGGTCAGATTTCTGCATTTTCCTAATGTCCTTCATAAGAAGTTTAACCATACAAAAGCTAAATACATGGCTGTGACATTTTGGGGTTTATTTCCCCGTGGCCTTAAGAGAGTTGCAAAGGAGCCAAAGCAAACACAGTAAGCAATTATAAATGGAGGTTTAATAACTGATCATAAGGCTTGTGTAAATCCCAAACGAAGCCCATGTATAATAAGTTCACGGTTAGCACACACAGGGTTACCATCATGCACATGCTCATTTGCTCCATCACAAATAATAGGCTACAGGAGACATTTAAAGGGCGCCATGTGCTAGGCTATACTTCTTTCCAGATCTAAAGTAGGACGCATTACCTTATTTTCCAGGTTCTCCTTGTTGTTCCTTGGTTTATTCCTCCTCAGTTTGATGGAAGGAGATCGCAGCAGGTTTTTAATCCGATTTTTAATAGTCGAGTTTTCCATCGTCATCTTGATCTCTACTAGTGGAAATGTAACTGTACAGCACCTTTCAGATCAAAACCGTCAAGTATGGCTCTTCTCTAGCCTTGTTTTTTTTTTTTTTTTTTTTTTAAACTGCCGACGTTACATGGTTTTTTAAATAATGTGCGATGAAAGTAAGCCCTGGTGCAGGCATTCCTGTACTGTAGTGATCAGAAGAAATCAGGTCGCCGGGGTTGTGCTTGTCCTCTGAGCTGCAGTCCTGTTCTTCTGCACTGAAGCCGCTCTGAGATCGTCAAACTGTTTCTCCTCCCTGCTTTGGATGATGTGGTGGTGAAGCGGACCATGGCTCATTCTCATGCAGTCAGCAGTTCCTCGCTGAGCTCTTGAGTCTTCTCTTTGGGGTGGAAAGCCTCTTCTCATCTCCCCTGCACACAAACCAAGCCTTAATATAAACAGTACACTGGTTCCGGCTGTCCGTGTAGGAGGAGCGGCCGGTGTGGACTAATCACCACTTTATATCCGAGGACTAGTCAGCTGAGCCATGGCGCTGTCGTTGTTTTTAAACCAGCCAGGTACAGAGGTGAAGTGACGAAAACGCATCAGATATAATAAGCAAAACTGTACATCCTAAGCCGTTGCGGTTTATTATACTGAAAAGTGAAATGAACGCTGACAGCTGATTGCTTGTTTGCTATAGTGCAACGTCTCTCGGTACTTTCTTAGACAAAATAAGGACGTGTAAACCTGTCGGCGAAAAATGACTGATTGTCACAGCTGTTTAGAACTGGTGTAACCTAAATGAAAACTTAGCGTCCTATAGCTTCCTAGCTGCATAGCAAACTAGCTTGGTTAATGCTGGATACTTTCTACAAACGGTCTGCAGCTCTCCTTTGTTTAAACAGCTGACTAGCTAACGTTATGGTAATCCTGTTCATGGGTTATTGGAGGTCGCTGTTAAGACCTAAACTGGCCGTTCCTGTTGCTGTCCAGGTTAGTTTGAGGCTAAGCTAGCTGGCTGAAATCAGTCACCCAGCAGAGGGTCAGAGCTGAAGCTTCGTCTGCTTCAACTGGAGGCCACTTCCGCCATCCAGCGACAAGCCGCTTCAGCTCAGCCAAGCCACTGCACCATATGTTCCCAGGATAGAAAACGCACTCGCTGTGCTCCTGTGTGCTGGTGACATCCATATTTTAATAAATAAATAATAATAATAATAACGCGTGGGAACGATTTCCTAATACATGGGCACGCATATTGTCTTATGTAGTGATGTTCACAGCAGGACTCTGTAGATTTTGCTGTTTTCCAGGAGGAGGATGCATTTTCCTCAGTCATATTAAATGTCCTATCACTCAAGTACCGGTATTTTTATTTTATTTTTTTTACGATGAAGTACTGGGGCATGTCGGCGCTACTTTTGTGTCAGTCTTTGATCTCTGGCTGGTGGTCACCACATCAATGTTCAAAACCGGTCAAGCTTTAGGCATTTATCCAACACCATACGTCCGTTTGAAGGGTGAAAATAGCTCAAACATGTAGCAATTTCCCCGCAATTTGCACTAACAAGCAAAATGAAATAAGCTAAAATGCATTTATGGAAGTGGTATAATTAACCAATTGAATGTAATTTTAGAATACCAACCCCAAAAATAATCTAAACGAGCGCCCCCTACAGGTGCCATATCGTATCTGCAAGCATTTAAGGTGGAATTATGAACGCAAGAAGCCAGATTCAGGCGAAACTATGCCAAAGATTACCTGCTTTGTGAACATATTTCTCCCCATTATCAATCACTGGCAGTCGATTTGGAGAAAGGGGAAAAACCGGTGGTCCAGGAAGAGGAAACTGGAGTGGTCCACCAGGAAAATGCCAAGTTCCCCATAGCCAGTCTGCCCCTGGTGCAGTTAAAACTATCACTTTCAGGGGGATAGGGTGAGGTGAGTCATAGGGCATTTATAAGGAAAGTAATCATTTCAATTTAGGGCATAAATCCTCCCTAAAATTCATAACAATATACATCATTCAGGGGTACAGAGGCATAGTGGTTAGCATGTTTGCCTCAAACCTCTGTGGTTAGGGGTTTGAATCCCACCTCCACCATGTGTGCACAGAGATTGCATGGTCTCCCCATGATTCAGGGGTTTCCTCCAGGTACTCCTCTTTCCACCCCAGTCCAAAGACATGCGTTATAGGCCGACTGGCATTTCCCAATTGTGCCCTGCGATGGATTGGCATCCATCCAGTGTATCCACTTGTGCCCCGAGTTCCCTGGTATGGACTCCAGGCTCCCTGTGACATTGTGTAGGATAAGCGGTACAGAAAATGGATGGATACATCATTCATCAAATGTTTCTACAAAATGTTTTTCAGCATTTCATAAAAACGACACAATTCTTTCCAAATCCAGTTTTCAGTGCAGTCTAAACACTATGCTACACCCCATCTATTTATCATCCAACCTGAAACAGAAATGTTATATTCCCACATGAGCAATCCACATCTAGACTATAAATGCTACAGTGAACAAAAAACTAAAATGCCATACAAAAGTGACAAATTTCAAAATACCACAACCAAGAACACAGACTTAAATTTTTTATAATCAAGAGAAGTGTCACTGATTGCTTAAATGCAGAAAAAAAATCCAATAGAATGTTTCAAAGAATTAATCATCTTGATTAAACACTTTCAATAAAAAAAAAACATTAGCACAGTATTTTGAAAAGCACCATTAAAGCATAAGTAAATCATGCCTGAAGTACACAAGCTGCCATGCTGGTTAGGAAGTGTATTACAGCATTATTAACATCACATCAACAGTGACTGATGCAAGTTCTCCAAGGTCCTGTTTGCTTCTTAAAGACCAACATTTCTGCATTCCTATTAAATCATTGTTCACGTGTAGAACCATTTAGCATTATTTAATCCATTATTATTACTACAGATGGTCTGCTTTCTTCATGCAGCTTTCATGGCAAAAATAGTATAATCAACCCAGTCTTGATAACATGTTGGTAGCCTGTTTCTTTTAGCTTACAGCTTGACAAAATACTGGGGAATTAAGCAACATCCACTGTACCATTGTTTTTTTGTTTTAATCACATCCAATGGGTAAAATGCTTTGGCCTATTATAAGGCATCTGGTACTATATAATCCAATATGCAAATTTACTACAAAACCATCAGTGTTGGCTTTTTACAACATTTACATTAATATACACAAAACTATTGTCATTTTGCTCACTCTAATGCCTTCCTCTTAACTTCTAAAATAAAAGGACGATTAACGATTTCTCCAACAGTCAAATCATTTGCACTCACAGAACTTCAAACAAAACATCTTTGGATCTACTAGAGGCACAATAGGTAGTTCTTGTTGAAGCAAGATATAATGAAACGTATTCAAACAAATAAATAACAGTCCTATGTCAGAAGGTATACGAGTGGATAATGAACAATCGATATCCCTGATGATTTGGTTATTATACATGTGTGTTATGAAGACTAGGCAGCTTTGAGTCCGATTTGGGGGCATGAGGACTGATCAATTTAGGGTGCCCAGTCTCCTGAGTCTTTAGTCCCAGAGG
The DNA here is from genome assembly GCA_025728095.1 of Prietella phreatophila. Taxonomy (NCBI): domain Eukaryota; kingdom Metazoa; phylum Chordata; class Actinopteri; order Siluriformes; family Ictaluridae; genus Prietella; species Prietella phreatophila. The sequence continues at coordinate 16,934,999 of JAOUWY010000002.1, read as the reverse complement.
AGCAAGCTTTGGCATTGGCCGCCATAAGTTGGCCTGCTCTTTTAGAGAGTCTGCGGTAGTACACCCTCCAGTTTTCATCTGCAACAAAGGGGGTGGAGTTGGAGCATCATTTTTAACATGGCGTACTGAAACATGAGTACAGTCATCACCAGCTGCTGAAAAAATCTCAGATTCTGAAGAATTGGGAGGAGACTCGGACCCGAATATAACCTTAACAAGATCATCTACCTTAGGAGGAATGTCCTCTATCTCCTCATCCTTTGAGGTGGGTGACACAAGATCCTCATCTAGTTTGAGAAACAGAGGACTGAGAGAACGTTCATCATCTCTGTCCATATCTACCTCTTTACTAGTGAGCAGGTCTGTCAGTACATCTTCCTCTGTCAGACTTGAAGCTGCTTCTTGTAGTTCAGAGGTCTGACTGAGGAAATCAAGCTCATCGAGTAATGACATCAGGCGATCCTCTTCTTGTTCAGGTTTAGGCGTGTTCTTTTCATCTTCCTTTTGCTTTTTTGGATCTTCTATCATGACCTTGGAATCATGTTCAGTTTTTTTGGGCACAACCTCTGGAAGCTGTTTGTCCAGGTGTTTTTCCTCTTCCAGAGTGGGTTCATCAAAAAAGGGATTCTGCTGAGCCTCCCCAGCTGTAGAGTTACATACTGCCTGTCTCTGCATGTCTGCTGCAGATGGAGGTGTAACAAGCAGCTTTTCTGAATGTACCAAAGAAACAATACTGGAAAACTTGGGGAGGCTTACATCAACTGTAAATGAGGGGGGGAAATGCAAATTAAGGTGGTAATGATTTTGTCAAGCATTATTTACAGTGATTAACAAAACATTTGTACTCTAATTTTCAAGACTAGTAATCATACACAACATTTCCGTAGAAAAATTTAAGGTCAGAAAGTTATGTATTAAAGTTATAAACGGTTTCATTAGCTCTAGTAAGAAGCTACCTGGTGTGGTAACAAGGCTGTTGGTCAGTTTAAGGACTTGTGGTTGTAATACGGGAGGTGGATTCTCTACACATAGTGTATGGGAGATACGAGGAAGAGATATGGACACCGTTGCAACACCTTTTGGGTTTAGAGATATGAAATAAATACAATTTTATTAATGTACAAAACATACAACATTAATGTATGAATATAAAAGATTACATTTGTATGTTAAAGCGCTCACCTGGTGTGGTTGATTGCCTTTCCCCTAAGGAAGTGATGTCAATGGGCTGAAGAGGGTTACTTATAGTAATGATTTGATTGCATGGCACTACTGTTTCCGCAAGTGGAATCACTTGAGGAACAGACACTGGAAAAGACACAGAAGAGATCAAATGTGAGAAACAAGATAGCTAGCTAGCTTTTATTGAGGTCTTGTTCACATGTTGAAATTGTTGATGTTAAAACTGAGCTAAGTGGAATTAGCATACATGGTGATAAACAGTGCAACAGCATTGTAGCTTATGATGCTAACAATGCTAAGTATTGTCCTCCTCCTGAAAAAATCCTAACAAACCTGTACAGACTTGATCAAGATTGACTGATGCTGAGCACATAGGTATTGTCCTCTCCCTTTTGCTACCAACCTTGATCATTAGCCAGTGTTTGAGAATTGCTGCGGGACAGGATGTTCGGCCTTGTTCTCTCACGTAATGTTGGACTGGGTGAAGGACATTTTCCTAGCTGTGGTGTAGGGCAAGTGTCAGTTGGTTTGGCCGCAGTTATTTTCTGATTAGTGCTGATATTTTCTGTTCTTCGGCCCTTGAATCCCAGATGTTTCTGCTTGCTAATGCTAAGGTGTTCTGCTTTATCTTTGGTACCAGTTTTCTTCTGTTTTGCGTTGACGTTCCTGTGTGAATGCTTAGGAACGATCTTTTTAAGGTTAAGGCTGGTATCATTTCCTTTGTCTTCGATCTCTATAGATTTCTGCTTAGAAATGATTTCATCCAACTTCTGAGAGATAGAGGCTTTGTTTTTTCCTAGGAAAATAAAGAGAGCATTATTTAATAAGAGCCAATGTAATTAACTATAGTAGTGCTACAGTATACCGAATAATGCAATAACTTAATTAGCAGATATCTAAACATGCCAAAAGATATTTTTTTCCCCTCCCTGGAATAAACTGTATTTCCAGAATACAATTTACTCTGTCCCGCATAAGGCTAACTATAATCATCGTAGCAAGTCTGTTTTTTTTGTTTTAAGTGTCAGCTTTTCTAAATAAGTTAATATTATTGAGATGTTTGTAATCTCCTAATTAATTATTTGAAAAATTTTGAACTTCAGTTTGCCCAGACTCAGAGCTCAATCCATTTTTCACCCTCTTAAAAACATTTCAGAGACCAAGACATTTCAGATTCTCACCATGTTAGAATTCACAGAACACAATCAACCAATAACAATTATTTGACTAAATGGCTTGCTGTGTATGGCCCTCCAGAATTATTAGCACCAGTCATAAAAATGAGTAAAAATAACATCACAATAAGGGAGATAAACCTAACAAAAACCTCTTCTCATCAGTACTGTAGCCTCAAAAAATGGATGTGCCAAAATTAGACACCTCTAAACAATAAAAAAAAGCAAACAAACTGTCATTTAAGTGTAAAAACACATTTTTTATTTGCTCTTACACATAGCAGTGGATCGTTGACTACGTTTACATGGACAGCAGTAATCTAATTATTGACCTTCTTCTGAATAAGACAATATTGTAATTAAAGAGTTTACATGAGTCGCTTTTAGAATATTCCTTTCATGTTCCCGTTTTTCATGTTATAAAATTACGTCATTATGTCCCCACGCCACGCCGTCCGACGTTCCCTCCAGAATTTCACGCATCAACACACAGTTCGTCTTCGTTATGGTACCGTATACATTTTTTACGGATGTTTCAAGTGCGATTAACGATGTTTCATGCTGTACACGCAAATAGATGACTGCTTGAAGCCGTGGGCTCCGTCCCAAACCATGTACTTACATACAATACAGTAGCCGATATACATGTATTTCTCTCATCATATAGCAGGTAAGTATGCGGTTTCGGACGCAGCCGTGCTCTCGTTTGCCATAAAACACTGCTGTGTGTGTAGGTATCCTGTCGCAAAATGCGGTGAAAACTCCCACACATCTGTATAATGCATCTGTTAATAGTGTGATTACGGTGTGTGTACACGTCTATAATGCACGTAGATAATGCGACTAAAAACAGGAATACTCCACATGTCTTAATTCGATTTGTGTTTACTTCAAGTATGACATGAATCGGATTAAGGTAATAAAAAAATTGCTGTTTACATGGTAGTTTCCTAATCAGATTATTGTTTTAATCAGGTTAATAATGGATTACTGTTATCCATGTAAAAGTACTGATTGATGCTTTGGGGCTGTTTCAAGGGAGCTTATGAAGACTGAATGCATCATAAAATTTTCTAAGTAAGAGGATATCTCAGCTCAAAACCTGGTTGCTTCTGCTAGGTGGGTTAGCCTTAGCTATAAAAGAGTTTAACAACATGAGCCCAACATACTTCAAAATCTACACACAAATAGCTAAAGAAACACAAAATCAGTGTTTTGCAATGACCATCTCAGTCTCTGGATTTTAACCCTACTGAAAAGCACATGTACAAACCTAAGAATATAAAGCAGATTAAATATTCTGCAGAGAGGAGTGGACAGAGCTCCCTCCTACAAGTGTTTTCAACCTTGTTAGACATTTCAGGAAGAGACCCTGTGCTGCTGTTCTCATGGCAGGAATCACAAAATATTAACTGGAAGGGTGCCCAAAAACTACGAGACCATAATTATGAGGCAATAGGTTTTTGCAGCACTTAAAAGTTTTGTGCTTCGGGAGGGGGAAGAAAAAAAAATTCACCTCGGTAACCAACCCCAACATATTTCCCTACAACCCCATAAATGCACAACACTGCAACCACACATCAAAATTATTTAGTCAGCAACTGATAAATGAAACAAATGCAGTTGAAACAAGGTGGAAGGAAAATGTGAATATGATATGGAACCCTGTAGTACCAGATATCTGGGATGCCATTTCAATGTAGTAAGCTCTTTTCTTTCTCAGCTTGTCCCACATTTTCACCAGGTGATCTCCTCGGTTAGTAAGACGGTTAATTTCTTCCAGGGCCTGATATGATGATGATAACATTTATTATAATTATATTATAATAATGGTCACAAGCAGAATGGTAAATAGTAACACACAGTAAAAGCATTCTAGCATTGTTTACGTCCAACACACCTCTGAGAGCAACGTTATTTTGGGAACTTTAGGATCTTCAATATTGAGAGCCTGCTGCAGATTTTGAAAACAATTCCTCAGTGTAACACGTCTCCTCTTCTCATCCTTCCTCTTCCTAAGTTTAAGCTACAAAAGGAAGAGGTGGGTATTATTTAATATATAAAAATATATATTTGTTCTCAATTTATATTGAAGTGGTAGCTCAGTGGTTGGGACATTGGACTTCTGATTGGAAGGTTTGGATTTCAAATCCCAGCACCACCAAGCTGCCACTGCTGGGCCCTTGAGTAAGTCCCTTAACCGTCGATTGCTCAGTTGTATGAAAAAAATAATACATTTTCGATAAATTCTAAGTCGCTCTGGATAAGGGCATCTGCAAAATGCCACAAATGTAAATGTAATGTAAATATTATCATATAACCCACATATAACATACCAAATTTTCATTTGTCACCTCGTCTGATGACTGATTTTGAAAGCTGTTAAAGACAAAAGAGAAAAATGTTTTGTTTCATCATAAAGTTCAAGTTATAATCACTGAAATTTTATTCATTCTCAGTAGTGTACATTAAAGGTCCATATAACTTTTACATTTCAGGCAAATTAAAGCCAGGCCTTTTTTGCTAAGTTTTTGTTTTTTTCACAAACAGCTGGCAAAAGCCCACCAATTTTCATTTTCATACTATACAGCCAGATGGAGACCAGGTGGAACTGATATTATACAGGGACATTAGCTTTTGAAAGCTTTAGTCTCACCTGCCACGCTGCATCTGCTCAGATAGTGCAGAGATTTTCTCAGCTCCCTCCTCACAAGTTTCAATATCAACCAGTTCATCATCATCATCATCCATCTCAGTCAAATTCTGCACTTGTGCATCAATAAATTCTCGTTTCTTCTTATTCTTTTCTTCTCTATCAGAATCCTGGAAGGAAAACAATGAGAAAGATTTGACATAGGAATTGATTCCAAGTTAATCATAATGAAAGCAAGTACAATTTTTAATGGCTTAATCTCTTACACTGACTACACACAGATCCTCCTGGTCACTGGAATGGCTGGAGTCAGTGTCAATATACATGTCTGAATCTTCTGTTAATTCTGTGCAGTCTGAATGAATATCCTCTTCCATCAGATGTGATTCCGCCTTAGATTCAACACCACTCTCAGTACCTAGGACAGCACCACTGGTATCACAACTCTCAACTTCTTCAACATGACCCCAATCCAGTACTTCCTTGAGGAGCATGTGATATGTAGAGCTGTTTGCAGGATCAGAGCTATCTTTAGAAATATCAACGGTATTTTTAGATAGTGTGCTTGTATTCTTCATTTCAAAGGTGTAAGAGTGGTCTGTAAAAATCAAATTTTCAGGTGTCATTTTGGAGCATTGGGAGTCTTCATCACATGATTCCTTGGTTGGTGTAGGGCTGGTGTGGATAGAGTTGTCTAATTTGTGAGATTCATGGTTCTTATGGGTTAAGCAGCTTTGGGAAGTGAGCTGCAAGCCCTGATTTTCAGAGTGACCCTCTGAAGAGCTTTGAGCTGATGACGCTGAAGATGTGTTTCTGGGATCTTTAACCGTTGTAGACTCAACAGCTTTCTTAGGTAGAATTCTTAAAGTGTGTGTGGCAGTATCCCTAAGAAATCCAGGTAAAATTTTTACTGTACTTGGTTTGTTACAAAACAGTAAAGTCTTTGAGCCTGAGAGAGGGGTGACTGGTTTTGTAACAATAGGGCAGGTGCTGCTTGTTGTGATAGTGTCTCTAGTTATACTTTGTGTTGGGGCCATATGCTGATCTTGTGTAGCAGAAGAAGGAGCTGTGGATGAAGCGGCAGTTGTGGAGGTTTGAGACTTACTCAGAGGGACTGGATTGTGGGTGGGTAAACGGATAAGAGTGGCTGCAAAAGAAAATGCAAAACTAAATTAGTTGATCAAAAACAAAATGAAAAATCTTTTTGAAAGAAGGCAATTTATCTTATGCATAGATTTTTTTGCCGACCATCTTCTCTCTTTTCAACCCATTTTAGTAAAACAGCAAACTACTGATAATGAAATGAATTTAAATGAAAGCCTAGATGTTTACATTAAACAAACAAAAAATAATCTTGCACACTTACCCTGCTGAGGATGTACGATGATGTTGGGACTGAGGGCCCTGAATTGGCCGAGAGGCACAAAATGAATGACTCGGCCAGCAGGATTAGCTGCCTTAAACATCACAATCCTCTGGCCTGGAACAGCTGGGCAAGCAGAAGTTAGAGGCTGCATCAACCTTATTCCACTACCAGAGAGCGCTACATTTGATCCAGTTGTACTGAGCACAAAAGACTTCTCTGATGCCGCTGACCCAGATACTGCCTTAACCACTTGTATGGAGCCATCTAATTAAAAAGAAGTCATTGAATGCATCAGTTGTGTGCATAACGTGGAAAAAAGTCACATTATAATTATATTATTAAATATACCAATATTAATGTAATTTATTTCATGACATTTACACATTTACAGAAAGGTTGGGATATTTTCTAAAATGAAATAAAAACAAGAACTTGTGAATTGCTAATTCTCTTGAACCTTTCTTTAAGTGACAAAAGGACAAAGAAAAGATTTCCAACGTTTTCTCTGACCAACGTAAATGTATTTTGGAAATATAAACAAATTTAGAATTTGAGGCCTGCAACACCAAAAAAAGATGGGACAGAGACATACTTACAACTATCACCATTCCTTTCAACTACAATTTTTAATTGTTTGGAAATTGAGTATAGTAATTTCTGCAGTTTTGCAAGTGGAATTTTTGCCTATTTTTGCTTGATACTCAACAGTTCATGATCGCTGTTGTCTGATTCTCTTCATGATGCGCGATACATTTTCAATAGGAGACAATAGATTTCAACAATAGATTTTAATGCATTTCTACAGATTTCCTGAATCTTTTCACAATATTATGTACTGTAGATGGTGAAATACCTAAATTCTGTGCAATCTTGCATTGTGAAATGTTCTTTTTGACCTGACAATTCTCTCACGAAGTTTGGCACAAAGTGGTGAGCCACAACCCATTTTTGCTTGTAAATACTGAGCCTTTGGTGGATGCTCCTCCTATAACCAATCATGATACCATCACCTGTTCCCAATTCCCCTGCTTATTATTTCAAAACTCTGCAACTTGAATATTCTATAAACTTTTCACTCTTATTTTGCCCCTGTTTCAACTTTTTAATTATTATTATTTTTAAGTGTGTTACAGGCATCAAATTATATTTTTTTTATATTTACACAATACAAATCAAGCTGGTATGACAAAACATTCAAAAGTCATTTCTATGTACTTTGGTCAGTTAACTAAAGATCAAAAAGAATTTACTTTTTTTTTTAATTCGCATATTATAAATAATATCCCAACTTTTCCCAGAAATAGAATTTGTATTTTTCCTAATATATTTACATAAGCTAACTTAGTAGTAGTAATAGTAGTAGTAAAAACAAAAGCAAAAGAACAAAAAGAACAAAAAACAAAAAAAAACCACCACATCATGGGCTAGTCTGAAATAGTGCCATAACCTTAAAAAGATAGAGGTACCTGTAGTGCCTGATGCAGGAGACACATGGGAAGCTATGCTTGCCTTTGGTCGCATGTTAATGGACACTGAAGTCCCAGTGGATCCAGTCAACATAGAGGAAGGAGGACTGATGAGATTTTTAACAGTACTAGCTCTGGTTGCCGTTTTCTGCTGGGAATTTACAGAGCTGATCTCAACCTGGACAAACTCTTTTCTCATAGGCTGCTTAGCCACTGTTCAAAAAGAAAAAAAACTATGATGGAGGTTAACCTTGTCTTTAAGTACGATTAATACCATTTCCCCTATAACTCTGTGGTAATTTTATAATTACACTGAATATTGTGTACACCCTTATGGTGGAGCATTATCCACCATCTCGGAGCTGACCAGCCTTAGTCTCCAGAAAACTACCATCTGGACCATAAATGAGTTACTGAGTATATTTCACATCTTACTGATCTTAAAGAGAGTTGGGTTTTATGTCATATATATCCATATATCAATATTAATGGTATTCAGGATGACATACTATCATTCTAACTAAACTTACTATGGTGCGATTTCAGCGTATTGGCCCTATTGGTGTATTACTGTAATGATCTAGCATTAAAAAAGGCAAATCTAAATGGACTCTCAATAGAAAATCTGTGGACTCGAGTTTACACAGCTGTGACCTACCTGTGGGCTTGTCGAGTGTGACAGCTGAAGAAAGTGTGCTGGTAACAGCTGTTGTGGCCACACTACTAGTTGTGGTACTAGCTGTATGATAAGTCTTGGTGGCTGTAGTAACAGCCTTAGGGTCATGTTTGTTAGCCACACATACTCTTCCTGTGATATAGGCAGCCAATCTGTTGGCAGGATGCAAAGCCCCCATCTGGCCCAATTCTAGTTTGGCTTGTGGATATAGTTTTCCATTGACCTATATAAAAAGATCATGACAGAGTGCACCATAAAATTAAGCTAGGCTTAACCAGACAGCCATAATAACAAATCTCATACAGTGGCATTATGAGATGGAAAGTCATGTTATATAACATATTTTCATGCCCATAAGTCCCTTTGTCGAACCGGAACCAGAGTGAAATTGATTTGTTTGCTCTTTGATTTCACACTACACATAAATAAACAAACTCTTTCAATCACTGTTCAGAAATACAGAGACAAAAATGCAAAAAGCCCTTTGGCAAGCCCAGACAGAAGTTAAGGAAATTAACAGAGCACAGAGAACAAACAGCTGTCATGCTAAATAAATCTTTAATCATACTATAAGCAAATGGTTATCCAGGACATCATATTTCTTCTAGGCAGTGTTCACCTCACCGGTCTTTTTGGCAGCTAAAGAAAATGGCACTGGGTTGATTCAAGATCGAAATGTGTTTTCACTGCAAATGAATCAAGCTAGAAACCACCTCATTCAGTTGGTCTTAAGTCTGTTGTTTTGGCTAGCACCGGAGTTTGAATTACCTACCCATACCCAAACAAACCAAACCAAGAATGTAAATGCACTAAAGTTTGATTTAAAAGGACTAAACTCTCCATATGCAAAAGCACCATTAAAGCATAAAGTACTCTTACCATTATCTGCCCCAGAGCACCAGAAGGTTTTTTCTCAGCCTTTAGCAAACCTGCTGGAGTGACCGGAGAGAGAAGCGGGAGGCCCTTCACCTCACTGTTTCCTATGTTCTCAATCAACTGAGCTTCCAGCTGCTTTATTCTCTTCTGCTCTGTCTTCTCTTCACTCTCCTCTACTTGGGGCTGAGAGATGACCACTTTATATGTAATGATGGATCCTTCATCCGTCTCCTTTATAGTCTTGGATGTGGGTTGGATTTGGTACTTGCCAATCCAGAAAGGGTGCTTCAGACGGTCCTGTGACATACGCTCACACACGGTATGCAGGATCACATTCCTGCGGTCTTCTGTTGCCCACTTGCACTTCGACACAATTTCCAGCCGTTTGGTAGGACCGGACAGAGGAGGTGGCCGAAGTTCCCCTTCCTCAATCTCTGTAAAAGGAAAGTCAGCAAGATGGTTCAGTAATGGATTTTAACCACATATAGAACAGTTAGCCTAACTTTTAAAATTATTAGCTTGCACACCAACCTTGCAGTGAATCCTGTGAACCATGATCTGGATGACCATCCTGCAAACAGAAAAAATCTAATCAGGTCCAAATCCATGATTAAGTATTCAGATTAATACCTCCCTACTAGCATTAGAATCTCACCTTCATGCTTCTCTGTCTACAGGGAGACAGTTTTCTCCCACAGAACGGTCTCACACGAGCACAATCCAGGCTTTCCTGATTTTTGACCCTGATCAAACCTTCCCCATCAACCTGAACACAGAGGTTTAGAAAGGAGAAAGCTTAATATCACATACTTGTGTCACCAAAATAAAATCTAAGCAAGCAAAGTACATCATACACAACTTAAGAAACAGCAAAAACTCCAATGTTACTGCAGGATCTCTGTGCACTTGCTTCACTATGCTATGCCCCAATTATATATCTTAAATATAGCTTTAAATACTTACAATAAGTATTTATTTCATACATATACAATTTTTTTCTGCTTTGCTAATGCTGCAAAAACACAAAAACTAACAGCACTACTGAGCTAAAAGGGTTTTCTTTACTAATGAATCACATATAAAAAGTTTTTTTTATACCTTAATATTTAACTTTGTATAGCTTTATATTTTATAGTTATTTTGAGCCAAAATCACCTAAGGTTTTTAATACAACTAATTAGATAAAATTAATTACCATTACCACTACCACATAGCTTTTTACACATGTATACAGTGAGGGAAAAAAGTATTTGATCCCCTGCTGATTTTGTACGTTTGCCCACTAACAAAGAAATGATCAGTCT
>JAOUWY010000002.1:16895583-16924201 GCA_025728095.1 Prietella phreatophila | reverse complement strand
AGACTGATCATTTCTTTGTTAGTGGGCAAACGTACAAAATCAGCAGGGGATCAAATACTTTTTTCCCCTCACTGTACCTCCTTAATCATGTGCAGTAGTGATACTAACACAAATTGGTTACACTGATTTAAAATGCTCACAGCTCTCACAGCTGCTCGTTTAGGGGAAGAATGAAGAAAGTTCTCCAAGTCTTTTTGCAGATCTAGTGATTGTGGACGAGGGTGAAGAGGCCTGGCAGGATCAGGAATAAAAAGTTGCTCTGAATCAGAGTCATTTTGCTGAACCCATAATGTTTTTACATGAGGGGCTGGCTCAGGTGCTGCATCAGTACCTGAAAGAACTAAAAACAAGAACACAGCAAAAATAATGAATTGTAAATAAGTACTTTTCATTCACTTTCAACCTGATGAAAGCATACTTACTATAAGATATACGGTTTTTCTTCTTTTTCACTTTGGTTGCATTTTCTTCTGAATAATTTACAGGTGCAGACTCCTCATAAATGTCCTCATTTTTCAAGAGGACCACTCTGCGTCGAAGGCAGTCACAACCCAGCATGCACAGAGGTTTGCCACAATGGTGCTGGCGCCTCTCTTGAACGAGACTAGCACATACACACCCTAATCGGCAAAAGTCATTGAGACAAGGTGGTGCACGTCGTTTTATGACCGTAGAAGAGCTTCCTCTTATTGTACCCTAAATCCAGGAAAACAGGCAAAAAAGTGACATAGTAAGGGAGTGAGAGATATAATTAGTCAGGCTATTAGTGAAGAATGTGGTTAACTATGATAAAGCCACCCTTAGCTTAACACCTACCTCTGCTGTGACGAGACAGGATAAAGCAATGGCTGCCCGTTCCATGGTGATATAGGTGCGATGTTTCCCCTCCCAGACCGCACCGTCCTCCACATCCCTTAGTTTAACTAGGGTCTTGGGTAGGCCTGAACTGCGTCCCACTGGCAGGTTTGAACCAGGGGAACTAGAAGTGTTCTGTCCCGCAGGAGCTGCTGACTTAATAACTTTAGCAGGCTTTTCAGATGTCTGAAAAGGATCTTGTGAAGGCTTGGATCCCTTCTTGGGCTTCACTTTGGAAGATTTTTTGCTTTGGGACAAGGCAGGGGCAGCAGACTGCACACTTGATCCTGATTTTGATATATTAGACTTGGTGGATTTCTTTGAAGAGCTTCCCCCTAATTTCTTGTCTGTGCTAGAAACTGGGTTTTCAGCTTTCATGGGTTTCTTTGTTTTTACCCCTGACAAAGCTTTCTTGCGTTTTGAGTTCAGCATAGTTTTTCTGGATGTTGCAGAAGGCTCGGAGAGAGCGCATGCTAATAATGGAAGTGCCTGCTTTTTTAAAACACTGTCAAGTGTACGAACATAGCTTGTGCTCTTAGTGGGTAGCTGGTAGGCCACAGGAGTGACAACAGCCTGCGAGAAACTGGCAGCTCGTTCATCAATAAGCTTTCCTTCACTTTCCAAGTACTCATCAAGCATGTCACTACAGAAGGCAGAGAGGTTCTTTTGTCCTGTATCCGAGGATGTGGTGACTAAATTAAAAAAATATATATATCTTTGGATTACTTAGACACCAAAGTTACCAAACAGGCTTACAAGGGCAGCAAATTAACTTAATCACAACACGGTAAAGCTATGTACCTCTAGGAACAGATGAAGAACTTGTGGAAAACTTTTCTCTCCAGCCTTTGATTTTAGTGATGTCAGTTGTTTTCCCTGTTCTAGAAACAAAGTGAACTGGGAAGAAAAATAATAACCATAAGCACAACTGCAGAACTTCAGTTTAATAATCTGGTAGCAGTTACAACAGTCAGTTTGCTTTTTATTTCTCACCCTGTGATGAGCAAGTCCCTGAGCTTCCCTCAGGTAAGTGAATAGGTGGAGGTATAGGTAAACATACACCCAGATACTGCAGATCAATAGATAGCGCAACATCCAAAAGATTCAGCTTCAGACCAACTGCAAGTTAAAACACTATCTTTACACAAGATTCTGAAAGCAAATCAAACCTAAAGCATCTCAGCTATACAAACATTCACATATAATACATTTACAGAACACACACACACAATAAATTTCGAACGTCAAATCATTTATTCAACCAAAATATCAATAGATGTGATATTCTTCTGTGGAAAAAGTAAATACACCATCAGCTTCAGGAGCTAATATTGGCCCCTTTAGCAGAAATAACTTCTTGTAGCCATCGGCCACCAGGCTTCCTGGAATTTTTGACCACTCTTCCATGCAATACTCTTTCAGTTGCTGAATGTTTGAGGGTTTTCTTGCATGTTCTGCCAGTTTGAAATCCCCCTCACAATAATTCAATGGGATTCAAATCCAGGCTTTGACTAGGCCATTCCATTTCTTCTTTTTGAGCCATTCCTTGCTGGATTTGCTAGTGTGCTTAGGATCATTATCCTGTAGAAAGGTCCATTTTTGGTTCAACTAAAACTTTCGGACAGATGACCTCGCATTATCTTCAAACACTCTTTGATATGATGCAGAATTCATAGTTGAATCAACCTGTCTAGCCCCTGAAGCAGTGAAGCAACACCAAACCATAACATTCCCACCACCGTGCTTAACAGTTAGTATGAGGTGCTTCTCCTGAAAAGCTGCCTTTCTTCACTGCCCAAACAACTATCTTTGATTCTGTCCCGAGCACATTATTCCAAAAGGCCTGGTCTTTGGATATATGCTCATTGGAAAACTGTAGTCTTACAAATTCATTTTCCTGGCACACCTGCTATGCAGGTAAAGTCTGTGCAATTTCTTTCTGATTGTAGAAGCATGTGCTTTTACACCAACAATTGCAAGACTTACTAGGAGATTGAATGGTGTATTTTAAATAATTTGGAGACCTTTTAAAATGCCTTGCCATACTCATAGGAATCCACAAGCTTTTCTTCAGAAGGCTTTATAGAACTCTTTAGTGTACTTACTTTTTCTATGAGATTGATCTTTTTTTGTTCATTTAAATTGTGAAAATTACTGCAAAATACCAATTTTGTGTCCTTTGATAGAGTGTATTGTCTTTATTAATATGCACTGCTTCAAAGAGGATCAAATGTTTGCTTTTCAAATAGGTCAAAAAAGCCAACAATTTCCATGGGGTGTATTTATTTTTTCACATGGCTGTATCTGTCCAAATCATAAGTTTATACTCCCACTACAGGCTACACATTCAGGGGAATGTAGAAAATTGGATTTACATTTGGGTCAGGAAACTGTGCAGGTCAACGAATCCCAATACGTCTTAATAAGCCATTTCTCTAAAGTCTTCCCATAACTTTAGTAACAAATCAAAAAGCCCACAATTCTTTGGGATGTCTTTGCGTACTGCAGCATTAGGTTTTCACATAACCTAAACTAGTGGGTCTGGCCTGAACTATGAAAAACTGCTCTGCAATGTTCCCCAAGCACAGACCAAACCTGCATACGTCTACCAACCTGGTGAAAACTGAAGCATGATTCACTGCTCCAGAGACAAATGGTTGTTTAGTCAAGTTGTAAATTTATTTAAACCTCAACAAATAGTTCTTGTGCTGATTGTTTGAAAGACAAGTTGGACATATACCTGCTTGCAGAACTGGGTGAATGACCTGTCTGTTTTTCATATTTGTTAAATCACGCAGAAGGACCTTTTCAAGAGCATTGATGCGTTCTTCTTCATCGTGGACTTCATCTGTGACATACAATATTATAAAGATAACAGAGCTAAACAAGGACAACTTATGAGCGAGTTATCTTACAGAGTGAACCACAATATTTTTTTCCATTTCTTACCCTCAATGTTTTCTGTCGTTTCCTCTACAATATCTTCTTTAGCTTCATCCCCAAGATGAATTTCAAGGGCTTTCTGTTTGCAGACAGTATTTCATAGCAAGAAGCACATCACTGCCATGGGTATGGGCTAATATGTTTCAAATTAATTTGTTAAAGCTTCATAACATGATTTTTTTTTTAGGACAACACAAACTGCATACTATAATTGTGTCAGAAACTTTTAAATACACACAGAAAGCTTCAAGTTACCTTTGACATGAAGGAAACGAACAATTGACCCTCCACATCTTCAAGGTTGGGCTGCATTGGGACAGGAACGGGGACTTCCGTCACCTCTGCATCTTCACTCAGCTTTGACTTTCCACTTTTCTTTTGTTTCACCTTGCGTTTTGTGCCTTTACTAGTCTTCAGGGACGGTTTTAATTCCTTTGGAATGTTAGGGTCAGGGGAAAATACAGGACAGTTCACCTCACTAGTAATACTAAAAACAGCTGGACTTGGGTCTTCAGGTGGTGTTGGTCTTGTGAAAAATATCTGTGATAATGGGTCCGCCAGCTCTAATAATGGTCTTGGTCTATCAAGTGATAAGCAAGGTGGAAATGGGTCAAGTGTCTTTCTAGGAGGTATGGGTCTATCAGAGAACATGCTTGGTGGAAATGGGTCAGGGGAGGATGGAGCGGACATGTATGGAGAGGATGGTGCACAAGATGGTGAAGACTGAGTTTTAACCCCTGGAGATGGGGACCATGGAGCAGCCTCTGGACATGGGACTGTACAGCAATCATGAGCAGGCTCTGTGGTGGATTTGTCAGTAGTGACATTACTATGCACAAGTTCATTACTGGGAGCATCAGGTGTGGTAGCTGGAAAAACTTTAGGATCACAGCTATGTGCATCATCTAAGGTAACTGAGACAATCTTAGTGTTATGTATGGTGTCTGAAAAACTAGTGTGGGATTTGACATTATGTACAAATTCAGAGGTAGTAGCAGATACTTTATGTGTGGACAGTTGCAGTGTATCACGAACAACACTGGCTGCCATGGCAGTAACAGCATCAGTGGCAGAATTTGGTATTGAGACCGTTTCATGTTCAGTGCTTGCTACAGTACATGTTACAATGGATGTTGTAATGGTTTGACATGTTGGAGAAACTGCTGGTTGTACATTCAACTTGGTGTCAAGAGAGGGGGTAAAGGATGCTGTGGAGGATAATATGTTTTCAGCAACTGAAGTATCATGACATGATTTATCAGATTGTGATGACACACTACAAGCTTCAGATTTTGGCTTTGGTCTGGTGGGTCTTGTTTTCGACTTCAATTGCTGTAGAAATAGAGCAAGAAGTGGTAGTGGAACAGGCTCAGCCCGCTTCTTCTTCACTTCTCCTCCACAGTCAAGAGGTTTAACAACACACTGTGACGTTTCCTCACTGCTCAACTTTTCATCAGTCAATGTTTCCGTTTCACTCAATATTGTGGCCACCTTTTCATTTGAGGGTGTGTTGGAAGTAGTTTTGTTCAGCTTGCATTGCATGTTAGTTGGAGAAAATGACTTGGTTGTATTTTTTAAAGTGGATGAGTCTGAGTTTTTTGAAAATGATACGGTTTCCGTTCCCTCCTTGGTAATATCAGGAATTGAAATGTTTTCAGATGTGCAGTCCTTAGATGCACCATCCATATTGTTCACTTTTGAAACCAGACCATCAATATTCATTTGCTGGCTACTGCCATTATGGATTTTCTCAAGGGATATCCTTTTCACCTTAACATGAGCGCCCTTAATTAGTTCAGAAAGCCCCCCCGGCCATGGACGCTTCATACAGCTGCTGAAATCAGAGAGAGCATTCTTATATTTAGTAAAAAATCTAAATAAATCAGAATCTAGAACATTTTATATACATCTTATATACGCCTCCTGTTATACCAAATAGTAAGCTTGCTCTTCTTGTTTTAAAGCAGCAACATATCTAGCTTTATAACTTGTTCATGCTCAGTTAGAGCCTACCAGCAGGATCTCAGACATGAATGCATGTTTGCAGTCTACAAATATTTAAGGTGCTATGCAACAGTAATGTTTTGTTCCTCGTTAATATACAAAAACGGTGTTGACAAGTAGAAAAGAAGTTTTCATTTAAGGCACTTGGCAGATGCCATTATCCTGAGCAACTTACAGAACTGCTTTGAAGGCTCAATCACTACATACACCATGATACTGTTTCACATAGTCAGGGACTAAGAGTACAATCAGTCTAAAAAAACAACCCTGCTTCAAGCTACTTTTGTTGCACAATCAACGAGTTTGCTATGAAAAATGCTTCTAACTTAATACTAATGCAGTTTTAAATCTATCCAATTTTAGAGTCTCTATGCATTTCAATTAATCTCAGTTTAAAAGTTTCTAAGTTTCTAATGAATCCTCCCAATCATAAATTGCTTTTTTGATAATGTAGTGCTTTTAAGAAACAGATAAGATGTTGATTTTATTACTTCACGTATTATATAATTAATGGTTATCCAAGTTTCAGCATGTCAGGTTGCAGCATGACATCAGGAAAGTGAAATCTGTACAGCCTTAAAATTAAAAAAGGGTTTCCACAAATGTTACTGTACTATGCAAACATCAGAGACCCCCGTTTTATTTTCAATCAAATGGCCATTCAGTACTTATTGTTAATCATTTGGTGGCAAACAATAATAAGGAGAAAATATACAGTACATTAATTCCACTTTCAGTAAAACAGCCATGCAGAACTTATTTGTGCAGGTCAATACTGAAGCTCAAAAATGCGAACAAAATATTTACCAATTTCATACTGTTTTTACTGTTGAAAACCTGTGATTTATGAACAATAAAAATAATGTACAATAATGATGTGAATATTCAACAGAAAAACAATACTTTACACTGAATGTTTCCCATGAGAGTACTTAAGAGATTCAGCTCTATAAACATTTTTAAATAAACAAATAATACAATCTTTAAACCTGAAGAAAAGTAAAAGACTTACCTAGAACTCTCAGGCTCAACTCTCTTTGGACCATCACAATGAACAGTTTTATGGTCCAAATTGGTAGTGACTTTTTCTGAAGCATTCATCTTTGCAAACAAGGACTTGAGATTATTCAAGGCTGTAGCCTCTTTGCTGGATTTGACCTCACTCTCCAGTTTTTCTGTGGTCAGGGCACTCTTGGGCTTGCAACATCGGGAGTTGTTAGAATCATCCCTAAAACCTTTTGCAAAAGGGTTGTAATCAATTTTGAGCTGGGTGATGGACAAATTCTGGTAAGCTGTGACAGCGAAGAACTCTGTCTGAGGAAAACTAAATGTTACAACATCAGGCCCATCTAGCTGAATGACATCCATAGCTTTATCTGCAGGAATAACGTGAAGACGGGGAATGTACCGGTGCATAGAGTTTATGATAATATGGCCCTCTCGGTCCAAGAGGTTATTGGTAAGCTTTAGTTTGTAAAAGGAAATAGGATTTTGCATCCAGTCTAAACCAGTAGCGGGTGAGTCTGGATGTACAAAGGAGCGCAAAATGTGTGGGTCAGCTTTCCCATTGGTCTCCCATCGTCTGTCACTCCATTTGTAGCGGTAATTATCCACTGGTTGCATATCCATTACTAAGGTATACCTCTGGAAAGGTTCCAATCCGGAGACGCGGAAACGACAACAAGGAAACATTCTACGACCTTGCTTGGTTAGAATCATCTCAGTCTGACATCTGAAAAACTCATTCCACATATTATTGTTGTCCAAAGTGACTGTGATGCCTTTGCATGTAGACTCTGCTGGTAAATTACATAGCTGATTACTGGTGTTGGTAGCTGCCATAGCTGACAAAGACATGGATGTTACTTTATTAAGGCTTGCGACACATGAACCGAGAGTGGGTTTTGCCAAAGGGCTGGCTTCTGTTCTAGCAAATAGAGTTTGTTTGTCCTGCATTCCACCAGCAGGATGTAGCTGGTTGACGACAACAAAAAGTGAACAAGCAGATGTTTGGGGTACCGTAGACGTAGTCGTGCCCTCCTGACGAAGCACCATTATGGCCTGATTGTGTGGAATGGCCATGTGACTGAGGAAGTCATCTGAAGAGATGCTGTCTCTTTTACCTCAGGTTACATCTGATCTTTCAGCATCCTTTAACATAAATTACAAACATTAACATTTTTAAATATATTAAAATAATTTTAAAAATAAGTTTTAAACAATTTTTTTCCCATATCAAAGGAGTCAATGACCATCAATTTATGCTAGCTATATAACAGTACAGGTCAGTCACTACTGCTGAATAGACTCCAGATAAAAATAGGTTACATGCAGACAGAACCATCTGCATTAAAAAAATAAATAAAATTTCAGATAATAACTAACAAATAAGTAGTAAAAGGACACAATTTTCATAATAATTGTATCCGGCCTTTAAAATGCTAACTCCAAGCAAATGATTTCAGCTCAAGTGAAGTTTAACTGCAACCAAGGTTCAATAACTATCTTCATAAGGTGGAAATACAGTTTTACTGAAAGTTAAATTTATCAGTGTGTCACGCTCCCAATTTTTGACTGTGAAGCTAAACCTGTTTTTACACTGTCTGCAATATGGATAATATTTATTGCATATTTCTTGCTACATACACAGTTGTTAAAGAACATAGCCGATTACAATATTTAACTTAAAAAAAAACCCAACACAACAGATCAACATAAACGGTGATATCACTCTCTCATCCTCCTTTATAGTAGATGTTTTCCCTCTCAACCTGAAGTGTTGTGTAATTTTGTTACTTGGCTCAGGGTGAAAACTAAAAAATTTTGAAAAACTAAACCTGCTTGTTACATCTTGCAAGTTTTAAAAGAGCAATTCCAGTCATCTTCATTCCTAATGACACACCCTTCAATTATTTGCATTATTGGTCACTGGGCACCATGATATATTCACTGATGGGTCAACTACGGCAACTGTCCTTAAATGTGCAGCTGTTGTAATAGTAGACTTAACAGTATGGTGTAGTAAATGTAGTGCGAATAAAAAACCTAGACAGCACTGTAAATAAAGATTACAGCTCCATTCTTTTGATGACATTAAACCATACTGCATTCACTGTTGGTTTCCATTGCTGAGGCCAGAATAGTGCACCACAAATGCAACACTACGGTCAAGCCACCAAAGTTATCTAGCCAGCAAACCAGAATATTCATCAGAGGTGTTTTGCAGAACTGGAGGGAAATGAAAGAATTGAAGGACCTGTAAACTGATGAGCCAACTGCTGCCAGACAAGTATCTTAATTATAATAATAATCACGGTATTCTTAAAGTGATGACTGACTCTATTGAAAGAAAAATTGCTTGATCGTTCTGCAAACAACGTAAACAGCACTAGATTAATATTATTTCGAAACGGAAATATGTCATAGCCCTGAGTGCAAGTAGCCCATTCACAGGGAATGTCAGACCCCAAACCAAGCCATTGAAGACCATGGAAATCTCTGTAAACCTCTGCAATCGAATTGTGTCAAGTCATAGGCTAGGTTTAGGCAAGGGTATACAGGTACATCCCCAAAAAACTTTATATTGTGGAAAAGTTCATTCTTTCCCACAATTTAATTCAAAAAGTGGAACTTTCATATATTCTCGATTCATCACAAAGTGAAATATTAAAAGCCTTTTTTTGTTTTAATAGTGATTATTATGGCTTACAGCTCATGGAAATAATCCAGTATCCCAATATATTAGAATAAAGAATTTATAATACAGAAATGTTGACCTTCTGAAAAGTATGTTAATTTATGGACTCAATACTTGGTCAGGGCTCATTTCGCACAAATTACTGCATCAATGTGGCGCCAATCAGCCTGTGGTACTGCTGAGGTGTTCTGGAAGCCCAGGTTGCTTTGATAGCAGCCTTCAGCTCGTCTGTATTGTTAGGTTTGGTGTCTCTCACATTCTCTATGGGGTTCGGGTCAGGCGAGTTGGCTGGCCAATCAAGCACAGCAATACCATGGTCAGCAAACCAGTTACTAGAAGTTTTGGCACTGTGGGCAGGTGTCAAGTCCTGCTGGAAAAGGAAATCAGCATCCCCACAAAGCTCGTCAGCAGATGGAAGTATGAATTACTCTAAAATCTCCTGGTAGACGCTGCATTGACTCTTGACTTGAGAAAACTTAGTGGACCTACACCAGCAGATGACATGGCACCCCAAATCACCACCGACTGTGGAAACTTCAAACTGGACTTCAAGCAACTTGGATTCTGTCCCTCTCAACTCTTCCACCAGACTCTGGGACCTTGATTTCCAAATGAAATGCAACATTTACTTGCATCTTCCACATGATTGTGGTTGTACACACAACCACAATCATGTGGAAGATGCAAGTAAATGTGTGTACTGAACCACAGAGATTAAAGGCTCAGGACATCCTTGCAGGTGTTTTGATTTAATTAGCTGATTAGAGCTCTTCTCAGTTTGACATTTCTGTATTAAACATTTTTATTCTAATCTTTTGAGATACTGGATTTTTAATTTCCATGAGCTGTAAGCCATAATCATGATTACACAAAGTGAAATTTCAACCTTTTTTTGTTTTAATGACTATAGAATATATGAAAGTTCCATTTTTTAAACAAAATTACAGAAAGAAATTAACTTTTCCATGATATTCTAATTTTTTGAGATGCACCTATATAACCATTTCTAAAGCTTTAACTGGGCTTTAAATGGGCAAAGTGGGCATGATTATACAAAAATATGAAACTACAACTCTTGCTAGAGGTGACCATCGGGCCAAACTGAGTAACCAGGGTAGAAGGGGCCTTGGTCAGGGAAGTAATCAAGAACTCAATGGCCACTCATAACACAGCTTCAGTCCTCCTAAAGTCCTCTGCAGAGACGCAAGAACCTGCCAAAAGGAGAACCATCTTAAAAGTATTTAATCAATCAGGGCCATCAATTTATGTCAGACACTTAAAAATATTATTTCTGGTCTGACAGGACAAAAATGAACTCCAAGCGATACGTCCGGTGAAAACCAGGCACATGGCTCATCAACCTGCCGATACCATCCCTACAGTGAAGCATGCTGATGGCAACTTGCTGCAGTGGTGTTTCTCGCAGCAGGTAAGCAGAGAATGTTCAGAATCAAGGGAGGGACGAATGGAGCCAAATAAAGAGAGGTCCTTGAAAAAAAACCTGCTCCACACATCATCAGACGGGGCGAAGGGTCAGCTTTCAACACGATAACGACTGAAGCATACAGCCAAAACAATGCTGGAGTGATTTTGGGACAAATCTGTGAATGTCCTTCAGAAGCTCAGCCAAAGCCCAAACTTGAACTTAAAATCTATGGGAAGGCCTGAAGATGGCAGTTCACAGACTCCTCATCCAATCTGCAAAGCTTGTACAGACTTATCAAAGAAGATTCTAAGCTGTAATTGTTGCCAAAGCTGCTCCAAGTACTGAAAATATAGTCCAAGTACTTACCTAAATGAAATATTTAAATTTTGATTAACAAATTTCCAAAAAATTCTAAATAACTTGTTTTGGCAGTGTCATACACTCACCATTCATTTTATTAGGAACACCTTCACACCTATTAATCCATGCAATTATCTACTCAATCGTGTGGCAGCAGTGCAATGCATAAAATCATGTAGACATGGGCCAGCAGCTTCGAGTAATGTACACAACAACAATCAAAATGGAGAGAGGGGGGGGGGTTATCTCAGTGTTTTTGACTGTGGTGCGATTGTTGGTGCCAAAAGAGCTGGTTTGAATATTTAACTGCTCATCACCTCAGATTTTCATGCACACCAGCCTCTGGAGTTTATTCAAAATGGTTGAATAAAGAAAAAACATCCAGTGAGTGGAATTTCTGCAAACAGAAATGCTTGTTGAGAGATCACTGCAGAACGGCCAGACTGGTTCGAGCTGACAGAAAGGCTACAGTAACACACATAACTACTCTGTAATATTGTGGTGAGCATAAACGCATCTCAGAATGCACAACATGTCAAACCTTGAGACAGCAGAAGACCATGTTGAGTTTCACTTCTGTCAGCCAAGAACAGAAATATGAGGCTGCAGTAGGTACAAGCTCACCAAAACTGGACAGCTGAAGAGTGGAAAAAAATAGCCTGGTCTGATGAATCTCAATTTCTACTGAGGCACACAGATGGTAGGATCAGAGTTTGGCACCAACAACATGAATCCATGGACCCAACCTGCCTTGTGTCAACAGTCCAGGCTGGTGGAGTTGGTGTAATAGTGTGTGGGGAATGTTCTCTTGCCACAATTTGGGCCCATTAAGACCAATCAATCATCACTTGAATACCACAGCCAGTGTCAGTGTTGTTGCTGACCGCGTGCACCCCTTCAAGACCACAATTTACCCATCTTCTAGCGGCTACTTCCAGTATGATAACACACCATGCCACAGAGCAAAATTAATTTCAAACTGGTTTCATGAACATGACAATGAGTTCAATGTTCTTCTGCGATCTTCCCAGTCACCAGATCTAAATCCAATAGAACACCTTTGGGATGTGGTAGAACGGTAGATTCACAGTATGAAAGTGCACCTGAAAAATCTGCAGGAATTTAATAATCAAATCAGCACATTACATTAAAACACCAACTTCCAGTGTTGTTCCACATTTTCAATTGCTTTGTTAATAAGATCACTTATTGGTATGGGTTTTGGTTGTCAAAGATGGCTTGGACAGACGCATTTACACTTGTATAACATGGCTGAAGTAGGTCTCCAACCACCTCCTAAATTGGTTTGAGTGATTGGACTTAAAGAGAGGAGAAGTATTTGTTACTTAAAATACACTCGTCAGTAATAACATTAAAACCACCTGCATAATACTGTGTAGGTCCCCCTTGTGCCGCCAAAACAACTCTGACGCGTCAAGGCACAGACTCTACAAGACCTCTGAAGGTGTGCTGTGGTATCTGGCACCAAGACATTAGCAGCAAATCCTTTAAGTCCTGTTGCAAGTTGGGGCCTCCATGGATTGGACATCCCACAGATGTTCAATCAGATTGATATCTGGAGAATCTGGAGGTCAAGTCAACAGCTAGCTAATTCATATTCATTCAATGTTCACAATTTCTGCTGAAAAAAAGGCCACTACCATTAGGGAATACCGTTGCCATGAAAGGGTGTATTTGGTCTGCAACAATGTTTAGGTAGGTGGTAAATGTCAAAGTAACATCCACATGAATGCCAGGACCCAAGGTTTCCAAGAAAAACATTTCCCGGAGAATCACACTACCTCAGTCAGCTTGCCTTCGTCACATGGTGCATACTGGTGCCATCTCTTCCCCAGGTAAACAACGCACACACACATGATGTAAAATAAAACATCATTCATCAAACCAGGTCACCTTCTTTGCTCCATGGTCCAGTTCTGATGCTCCCATGCCCATTGTAGATGCTTTCAGTGATAGACATGCATGGGCAGATCGTTTTGTGGTTACACAGCACGCTCAGAGGATTGTGTGTCCTGACACCTATCCATTATAGCCAGCAGTAACTTTTTCAGCAACTTAAGCTACAGTAGCTTTTCTGTGTGATCAAACCAGATGGGCTAGCCTTTGCTCCCCATGCACATCAATGAACCTTGGGTGCCTATGAGACCCTGTCACCGTTTCACCAGATGTCCTTCCTTGGACTACTTTTAATAGGTACAAACCACTGCATACTGGGAACTCCACATAAAACCTGCCATTTTGGAGATGCTCTGATCCAGTCGTCTGCCCATCACAATCTGGCCCTTGTCAAAGTGGCTCAGCTCCTTACGCTTTCCCATTTTTCCTTCTTCCAACACATCAACTTTGAGAACTGACAGTTCACTTGCTGCCTAATATATCCCACCCCTTGACAAGTGTCAATGTAACAAAATAATCAATGTTATTCACGTCACCTGTCGGTGGTTTTAATGTTATGGCTGATCTATGTACTTCCACTGCATATGTCCACTTTCTATTTACACACAAAATGACCTTTGACTTTTATACTTATCAATATGAACAAAAAACATGCATTCATAAGCATTAGTACATCGACACAGCCCCATGTCATGATGCTCCCACCTCCACACATCACTATAGGTATAATATTCTTGGGATTATACAAAAACCTTGTTTCTAAAAACATAACATGCGAAATTATTGCCGGAGTTTTCTATTTTTGTCTAAATGCTTTTAGACATGCATCTTTATGCTTCTTTTTCAGTAGAGGAGTTTTACGTTGAGTGTAGGACTCAAGGTGTGCAGTGCAGCTCAACACTTATTGTTCTGTCAAAACTGCTGTTCCTGCTGCTTTTGTCATCCTGCAACTCTTTCCGAGTGACTGTTGGCTTCTCTTATCTTCCTCATCATCATTACTGTGAAGCCTCTGGTATGCTTAAATTTTTAATGAGCACACAGCCTTTATATGCACCCAGTCGTACGTATACCATTTCAAAAGTATACTCCATTTAACATGTACGCGTACGCAAGCGGTGGACGCATGCGCATTACAACTTGGACTACCCCTCCTGGCCTACAAGAGTCAGTACACAGCAGTAAAGCAGGTATTTTGGTGTGAAGGACGACAACGAAGAAGAATCAACAATACGAAGAACAATGCTCGGGCAATCTCTCGCAACAATTAGCACCCATATACAAATCCTTATACACTATAATGCTAGGATTCTACAAATACAGGTACTTTCTAACCAGCACTCGTTTCTATCTCTTCCATTTATTCAGATTTTTCTTCAACTACCTTGAGAATCAACAGCCCTGGGTCACTGTTGCCACCTTGTGGAACAACTAAATAGTGCAAAATAATTAAACATACATGGTTTGAAAAACCGTGCGGCGCGTGTACACTAGGTGCGTACTCTGCTGATGACAAAATTTGCGTCAAGCATACTGTACACTGTCCCTAGCATATGCGTAAAAATTTAAGCATACTTTCTGCTTGAGAGTGCATTGTGAAATCTTGTTTGGCACACATTTCCAGGGAGTACAGTTTAGTAACATTGTCCCTGGAAACTTATAGGAAGGTCCTTCACCATGATTGATACTTGCATAAAATCTTCCCAACAAATAGCAACGTCTTTACAATGACACCAGGTGCAATTACCATGAGAACATTTTTTGCAGCATTCATATCTAGAACTTGATTTATTTTATGTTCTGTACATATATTTACTTTTTTTAATGTAGTTCCTGAATACTTGTCAAACAGTTTTTAAAACATATCCATTTATGCTTATACAGATTTCTGTTCATATTTATAAGTCCAAAGTATGTGTGTGTGTAAATTTGAAGGGGATATATACACAGGAAGTATACTAAATAACAAAGACAAAAGTGTCTTACTGTAACTCTTTCAAAAGGGTGCAGGGATAATCCAGATATGAACACATGAAATGACCAAGTATAAACGGGGTCATAGTCATGTTTGCGTTTTCTGGCAAAACTGGAAAAAAAAAAAAAGTTAGGGAGAGTTCAGACTGAATGTTAACAAAAATTTGCCCGGCATAATTCCCTTGAAGAGTAAAGAACAAAGAAACAACAAAAAAAGTCCTAGCACAAACTAGCTAATTAATCCTGCTAGTAAAATACTAACCAAAGCAACAGGAAGCAAAGTTGTCGGTCACTTGGTGCTCACAGTTGAAATAAAGTGAACCACTACATGTCCCTCCAAAACGCTCTGCCCATAATCACGTCATACTGGAGAGTGGAGTGCTTAGACCCCTTTACACACTTTTTAAAAATAGTGACACGTCTAAACTTTGAGTAGACATTAGTAACTACACCAAAGCTACACCAAGATTTTGCTCAATTGCAACAAAATGTGCGTTTTATTTTTATTTATCTTTAAACACGCTAAGACCATAAGCTAAGCTAAAGCAGAAAGTATGCTTCACTTTTTCTGCGTACGCTAGAAACAGCGTACAATACACGTGGCACACATTTAGTCATCAGCAGGGTATATGCGTTCTGTACACGGGCCGCCCAATGTGCAGGTCACACATGCGCATTTAATTCTGTTGCACTATTTAGTTGTTCCACAAGGTGGCAACAGTGACCAGGGCTGTTGATTCTGAAGGTAGTTGAAGAAAAAATGGAAGGGATGGAAACGAGTGCAGGTAAAAGTGCTCGCATCTGTATAAATCTAGCTTTAAATGTATAAGGATTTGTATATGGGTGCTAATCATGGCAAAAGATTGCCCAAGCATTGTTCTTCGTGTCGCGATTCTTTTTCATTGTCGTCCTTCATAGCAGGAGACCTGCTTCACTGCTCTGTACCGACTCTTGTAGGCCAGGAGGGTTAGTGCAAGTTGTAATGCACATGCGTCCACCACCTGTGTACGTGTACATGTCAAATGGAGTAAAGTATACCAGAGGCTTAAGCGCCACTTGCTGCAATGGCGCCACTTCTACTAGAGAACACGGGAGGCTACGGATCACATGTGCTCTACTGTCTTCACTGCCGTTGGCAGTCGCTTGCACCAAGTCGCTCCAAATATGCATCAAGTTAAACTTCTCAACTTTGTTGCGTCACTGGCCACGCCCACACCAAGTCACCAAAGGTCGGTGTTGCTCACATCGCCAGAAGCCACCAGCTCTCACTGAAAAAGAAACGTCTCTGGTCGCTTTGTCGCTGTACGTGTGAGCGTTCCTTATAACAGAAGTTCAAATCCATTCATATCTATTCCAATACAATTATTCAGTTTCTAGTGTCTTCACAAAATCTTTTGATCTGAGAAGTTTATCATGTCAACTAGGCGAATTAACGGCGTCATCTAGCGATATTTTGAGCATGCATTAGCTACTACCCCCTGAAGAGTCGCCAACACTGATCGCAAGATTTTGTTCTCCATGCTTTCGATGGAAACAATGATGGAAAAATGCAGTATGTCCCCTGTCCACGAGAGTTATAAATAACTGTGATATTCCTTTTAATGTCTGGTCCTGTATGGATGTATTACCCACGTATTAAAAAGGGAGTCATTTTCAACTACAGGCAAATATTCTCCAGCTGCCCGTTACAGTGCGCGCGACCCAGCGAGTCCACGCCTCCAAGCACTTTAACTGAAGTAAATATTCACTTCATTCAGACTGAATCCTCGTTTGAATGACTTCACGTGTTCATTCGTTGCTTTGGGCCTATGCAACTTCGGTTCCTGTGAATACGATGTTAGCTAGCTTCAACTGAGGGAGGCCTAACTTCAAGCCACATTTGAGTCGGGCCCATATGCATTATCTGCTTTAAACCGATCATATTTACGCCTCATCTACACTCCACGGGTGAGAAATAGTGATGCAGCTACAATATCTAGTGTCCACGTAAACAAGAATTAAGTTTCAATCACCTCTGAATCATGAACGTCGCATATATCTCGACAAGGCCGACGAGCGGCGCGTGCACGTCGACCAGTGAGTGTCGAATGGCGGGTGAATCAGAAGCGAGGCTGAACAGCAAACCACGCGGTCGAGTCAGCTTGCTCGGTCCTTCAATAAAAGCACGCACATGCCCATATCGAAGTGTGCCTCTTCTTTAAAAAAATATACACAACCCTTGCATCCGATAATATTATCCGTTGTGCTTTCGAATCTCAAAATATTATGCTGTACGTCTCACCATCGGACTTTGCGTGCATGTTACGACGCGCTACGTCACGACACCAATAGAACAGGCGCGTTCACGCACGCTCTTGTGCGCAGCTTCAGCGCAACGACGCATGGCTGGAAAACAGGATTGCGCATGCGTTTACTTAACACTTCTTCCACCGTTTATTGGCTGGATAAAATGTGTTTTTGGTCGTTTTGACTCGTTTCGGACGACGAATTCTAGCTTCAGAAGCCGGTAAGCAGACCCACTGAATCCCGTGTAAGAGCCAGGGTGACGGTCATGTGCAAACGGGGTGTGTTGTTGTCAGTGAGGAGCTCAGCTACCGAGGAAACCGGAAGAGCTGCGACAGGAGCGTCATGAAAACGGAACGGCCCTCGGTCCTATCTCTCATATATTTTCTGATAATATCGACTAGAATTTGATCAATGGTGCTGCGAATATATCGATAACACTTTTTCCTCAAATAGTGTATTTTTTTGTTGACAACACGTTATGGAGGAAGAAAATAGCGGGAATACACTTCAGATATGAATGGACGTGATTGTAGAAGAAAGATTAAGGGACGAGATTAAGTGCCTCTGTAAATAAACTATGGTTAAAGATTCACCCTGCGGTGTGTTTAGTTTTTGTGCCACTTTGATATTTTCTGTCGTGTTCTTCTGTTTTTGGAGTAGCCCGAGGTCGCCTTTGCTAAAAGTTTAGCAGCCTGATTAGCTCGAGATGTGGTTTGGTAGCTGGTTTAAACAAGCTGGATTTTTCAGGGATGGCTGTTCCACTGGGAAACGTTAGATTATTAAAAACACCGTGCAATTCGGTCATATTCAACCGAATGTGAGAAGGCAACAATAACATTCCCAATTCACGGAGGCTACTTCAAAATCCATATTTATTTTCTTCAAAATTCAGAGATGTGTTGAACAGAAACACGGTCCACTTCAGCTGAGTATAGCGCAATATCAGCTCCATTGTAACACTGATTTAACTTTCCAGTTAAAATCTTTTCAACAAAACGAACCTGAAAGTTTCATGTTTCACACACAAAAGCTATGTGAGAAGTGTTCAGACTGTATTTAACCAAAGCCCATTGCTTATTGAATGCTGTCTGAATTGTTGCCTGTACATCACTTACATTTTTACATGTCCTAAGCTTGATCTGTATACAACCATAATCAAAATGTCTTATTTTCTGTTCACTCATCAAAATAAAAACCACCAACTTAGACAGCATGATGCTACTTACTTATTGCATTAAGTACTGCCGAACAGGGTCACATCTATTTCGTTATTTTACACGGAATGTTCAATACTTTAAAAAGAAGTTTAAAACATGCAAACAAACACAAATTTTAGTTCGTATACACTAATGAAGTAAAGGAAAATGGCAAATGTACAATTTCAAGTTATTCTGCGCTAATAAAGCATACATTTGAACCAACATATTTAACATTAAAATAACCTAAAACTATAACGGACATCTTAGCACTTCACATCCCTTAATACCAAATGCTGTAATGTGAACATTCATAAGACACTTAACATGCACCATTTGTGCGATGCACCAAATCATCAATGCTGTGTAGATGTACAAACTCTGCAATACTGGCACTGTAAATGGATAGAAACTATTATATTTCATGACAAAGTAAAAGCAAGAGATTTCTGACAGGAAGATCATCAGCCTTAATGAGAAACATTACAAGTACAGTCAATCAGTGCCCAAGGTACAAAGTTAATAAACCCACTTTTACAGTTATAAAATAAAAAATTAGCGCTGTTCAATGTGAAAAACTATGCCTATTCATGGTACGCCATTAGCTGATTGTACATGTCTATGTTGCCCCACAAAATAGTGCGTTATGTTCTTTATATCATACACAATACATACTCGTCTAGTCTATCAGGACTTGCTGATACATTATCCTTTAACTGCTCTTCACAATACCATCTGTTTGTGTACAGTAGTCTGTCATTAGTACAGTCAGGAAAGGTTGGATATAATAAACAATTAATCACACATTTATGATAATATCCTCTTCATCATCTTTGATATCCTCAGAGGGGCCATCCTCAGACTGTCTGCTCTCCCTCTCGGTCGACCCACATGGGCCAATAATGTAGCGACAGTCACCGCCGATAGCCAACGCAGCCCCAGAGGACACCACAAGCCAGTCTTTTTCATCATCCCCCATATCTGCACATTGCCAAGGCACACCCCACTGTGACTCGTAAGTGCTCAGCACATTGGCAGTAGCCCCAAGCCCGGAATCCGGCTCCTCATCACCATCTTCCAGGTTCACATAAAGCAGTGTCTCCTTTGTGGCCGCTGGAGAAAGTTTAGTCCAGAGACCCTCTAACTGACCTACCAGTTGTTGGAAACTGGGACGGCACTTAGGGACAGGAGACCAGCAGCTGTGCATGATCTCGTAGCTGAATGGAAAAAGGGAAAGAAACAAACGTCTGAGGATTTTTTTTTTAGTAATTTAGGAAATTTTGCGATAAACTTTTGATCCTTGGTGAGTTCAAAGTAGATGCATTTCAACTTTATATACACTTTTAATTAATTGATTTTGATGTAAAATATCTCACATATATTCTGTGCCATGTAAATAACGTTTATAACACTAACTCATTTTGCAGAATGGATTCAGAGATGACGGCATTTTTACTCCACGGTCTTGATGTTTCATACTTTTTCTTCCTTGTTCTTCAAGCTAAAACAAGTTGCAGTGGTAGTTCCATGTATATGTGAAATTTACACCTACAGTGTTTGCATATCCTACATTATTTTATGCTCAATTAATATTTTACTATTTATTGAGGGGGCAACGATATACTTCAGTAACGATTTGAGTCGATTCATGACACCAGCTTCACAATTAGATTCATCATATTTCCAACAAAATTTTTAAATGAAGAAAAATGATATCTAAAAACACTCCTTTTTTTTCATAAACAATGCAAAACAATGGGCATTTTTGTCTGTACATGTATAAAAATGCTACAAACAGAAGTTTAATATTGTAAACAAAATATAGTACTAGTTCACCATAACTTAAAAACAAATAAGTACATTTGTAAATTTATAAATTTGACTGAATAAATAAAATGTTTATCCTGGGGAAAACAAACAATCAATTGAAATAATGAGCAGCGCCTGAACCATCATGTTAACTGGAAATAGAGCTCCAAATTCGGCTAAAATGCCAGAATTTTGCTCCCTCTTTCTCGGGCACTGTAGATTGCTGTGGCGAGGTGCTAATGTCATTTGAAAGCTCTGAAGTGCTCTTTTTAATTGTTAAATGTGGTTGTATAACAATATAACCACTGAGCTCTGGAGCTATGGGACACTTCACAAGTGCAGATGGTTCCTGGTAAAGGCGCAGGCTCTCCCTCAAAGAAGGCGAACATGTGACCAGAGTGCTCCGGTACTGTATATTTTAACTATATGGGTTGCGCAGATTTGGACCTCTGGTGTTCAAACAGTGCAATTGTATTAGACTCATCATTAACTGAATGCTTATTTTCAGACTGTGAATCACACATTTTCATAATGCACATCAGATGCATCACAATGCATCATTACACCCCTATTATTTATTAATATTCCAAGCTGCATCCAACATTTCTGCCTGATGGTAAAATGAAGTCGAATAAACACAATCATCTGCTTGGATCGTTAGTAAAGAGAAAAGCCATACTGTCACATTTGATCATGTAATTCCTGGCATAGAAAATTAATAATATAAATTAGTATGGATTCAAACTCACATGTCATCAGGACAGTCGGATGGCTGTTTCAGCCTTTCACCCTTGATGAGGTACTCATAGACTTCTGAGTTCTCCACTCCAGGATAAGGAGTCTGCCCTCGAGCCATAATCTCCCACATGGTCACCCCAAAAGCCCACTGAGGAAAATGAACAATATAGTCTCAAACAATATTCTCCAACAGACTCTAAATTACCCCTAGATGTGAATGAGCTTGTGAATTTGACTGGTTCATTGAGGGTCCTGTCGCTCATGCAGTGTTCCTGTGATCGGATCTGGACATATCGCAACTGACCAGGATTTTTTTTTAATAACAATGAATAAACAATTGATTTAAGCAAAACTTGTGATTGTAATGGAAAATTTTACATAATTGTACATTATATTTTGTGGTTTTATATTCTCATGTAGTGTCTCATTGCTGATAGGTTTATTATTGTGAACACACATTTAAAAAGTGGTGAAGTAAACTTAATTACATTAATATCTTGGTTTATGATCACTTTACAATATGGTGGACACTAATCAAGGTAGCAATGAACATCGACCAAAACATCATTCACAGTTTTCATTTGTCTTTGGTTATTGTGAAAAGTATGAATATTAAAAGGCACTTCATAAATACACATATTACCACCAGACATAATTACCACATCACTTTGCGTTGTATAAACATTGTCGGCCAAACTTTCCAGTGCAATCCACTTCACTGGTAACTTTGAGACAGACCCTTGTCTGTAATAATCACCACTGTAGATCTTCTTCGAAAGCCCAAAGTCTGCTACGCATACAGTCATGTTCTCATTCAACCTAAAACAGACGAATGGAACAAATAAAATGAGATTCAATTTGGTAGGCCATCATTTGAAACATGACATTTAATATGAAACTGTTTGCTGCATACAGAAACTAGTTATGGAAGCTTCATCTAACTGATTAAAAGTGTCAGTGAACAGACTCACATGCAGTTGCGAGCAGCTAAATCCCTGTGGATGATGTTTTTGCTGCCAAGATATTCCATTCCCTGAGCAACATCCAGCATAAACTGAACAAGAGTTTTTAGGGACAGGGTCTGTAGGAAAGACAAAAAGGGGATGAAGTATTTTAAACGTTTCTCCTCTAAAAAAAACATTGCAAATCCATATCCATGAAATTTAGAGAGAAATTATGGAACTATTAATGCAGAGGATTTTAATCAACAGACATAGGCTGAATAAATTATTTAACCCTCTTTCCTCGTAAGGCCGAAAAACCAGCTTGCCCGTCTTTGATCTATTCCCCTAAGGACGAAATACCGGCTTGGTCGTCTATGCCAAATCCCCGTAAGGCCGATACAGCGGCTTTACAGTATAAACGTTATCCCCGTAAGTCCGGTGTACCAGCATTACTCTACAGCAGTGAAAGTTCAGGCGATGTTGAAACCGAAACTTATAGTGACCCAAACTCTCCTGATCCGTCTTCATCTTCAGCATCAACCAGTGCGACTGACACTGCAGGGGTTTAGAGTCATAACGTGACAGTTTCTGTGCATTCATGAAAACAACCTACTGGTCTGATTATCACCAGAAAGTTGACGTTTGGCACTAAAATGCATTTATTTATTTATTATTTACTTGAATTTATTCAAAGGCATTGACCACGCTGATGCTCGTATTGTACTTCTAATCGAGAAGAAGGATTTTAGCTAGCTTTTTTTTATAATTTCTCTAGTTAAGAATTGTGCTCTAAATTTAGTAAAAACACTGAACTGCATCATTTTCAAAGTAATATTATATAAATACATTATTATAAGTTGTTTCAAGGCCTAAAAATGTTCAAATTAAAATGTTGATTTTGGCCCAGGTACTGAGAATTGGCGTGCTGTTTCTCTGGGGAATTTAGGGTTATGGGACATAATACTGTGGGAACTAAGAGGGTTAACAAGTCTTTTGGTTCATGATAGGTTATATAATAAGTAACAACTATAAATATATGTAAATCTATGTATTTTTCTTATTGCTCTTATTAAAATGGACACCAGGAATTTTGACACTCACAAAGGGTTCGTCCCCCAGACGGGACATAAGAAGGAAAGTATGCAGGTCACCATGTTTCATAAAGGGAAGGATCACCATAGGAATAGGTAACCTCTGCTGGGGTCGTCTATGCAGGCTCACACCTGTCAGAAAGAGACACATATCTTGTGATTTCCATCTAGTCAATTACAAGTTATACATTTTAATGATTACATTTCATCTTCAAATGAAAACGACCTGAACACTTATACACTATAGGTACAAGTTAGTGAAAACCTGCCCATCATAGCCATGTGTGCTTTTTGAACATCCCATTTCGTATTTTGTCCCACTTTGCAGTTATAATAGTGTTCACTCTTCTGAGAAGGTTCTCTACTAGATTTTGGAGCATGGCTGTGGGGATTTGCTCAGTCAGACACAAGAGCATTAGTGAGGTCATGCACTGATGTTGGGTGAGGAGGACTTGTGCACAGTCAGCATAACAGTTCATCCCAAAAGTCTTTAGTGGGGTTGAGGTCAGGCCATTTAAGTTTGTCCATACCAACCTTGGCAAACCATGCCCTCATGGACCTCATTTTGGGCACAGGGGCATAGTCACACTGGATCATTGTTTAGAATAGGCCCCTTAGTTCCAATGAAGGGAAAGGCATCCTATATAATTGTGTGGGAAGTTCCACATATGGGTGTGTTGACATACTTTTGGCCATATAGTATATGTAATGGTTTAATCCAATAGATCATATATCTATAAAATGGGCTACATTGTTCATTACATTGTTAATTTTCAGTAATCAAGAAGTTCTTTTACCAACCTATGAGCTGGATGACATTGGGATGATGAAAATCCTTCATGTTGGCAGCCTCTTTAAGGCACTGCTCGATATCACTCGAAGTGCTGATATCAGCTTTTAACCAAAACAAAAACTCAGTGAATAAGTACAATAAACAGTGGCCTAAACAATAACTAGGTTTGCTGTTGTCATTTTGTAAGAAATATTTAATTACTTTTCAGTACTTTCACTGCCACCTTCTGCACAGAGTTGTCCTCCATCTTGATAAAGGCCTCTCGCACTGAACCAAACTCCCCTGCACATGAAAACAGATTTTCTACAAATTTAATCTGATTGCCCTTTAAATAGTAGACATAATTTGTATATTTGTTAGGTTAAATATTTGGAATTGAGGTCCACATTGTTTTCACACAGTTTATGTTTTGGCTGACATGTGAAGGGTACAGAATGTTTTGAATACACTCAAATTTCCAGCCAAACCACTATAAATTTTGCTGCCAACCTCTTAAGCGAACATGGCTCCTCTGTATAAAAATATTCTCCAGTGTATTGAAATGAATGTGCAGGTAAGAGAAAATGCTGACCTTTTCCTAGCATGTGCCCTAAAGTGAGAAGCCTTTCTGGGATGAGAACATCCCGCAGCTTGGTCTTCAAATCATCGTTGATGCCCAAACTGTCCACTAGAGGGAGCACAACATTTCAAATGAATATATTCACTGAAGCATATAGTCCAGCAGTAATGGTGCTTGTTTATAGAGGTTCCATGCATGTCATTTACACATACACATGTGTTCTGGGAGCTCCAAGCCCTGTCTGTTAAATGATCTTGCTGCAGTGAAGGATACCACAGATTCCATCCCTGATGACTTGAATGCAGATCTGCTAAAGAAAATATTCTTGCTAATATACAGAACTGCTCTCAGAATAATAAAAGCACTTTGAGCCCGATGTCTGCAAGTCATAGCCCATGGCTGCATTTGCTTACAATTAGTCGGTCTCTAATTATGCCAGCTTACCCAAATTGAGATTCTTTGCTTCTGCGGTGCACCAGGACTATTAGCAGAAGTCCCAGCACGGTGACCACCAGTAATCCAAAGAGCAGACCCACCCACATGTGCCCTCTTGAAGACTGAGCCTGCACAGCTGAAATAACGTTCCAGAGCAAAACAAGTTCCTCTATTAAGTATTAGACTTTAGGTTATGCTAAAAATTGTGATTTTACATGGTTAACTTTTCTTGAAGTACTGATTCATGTTGTATCAATTGGTATGTGCAAATAATCACATTTCTTTCTAATAAAATGTGAACTTTTGCATTGCTTCCATAGGAAAATTATTTGGGTAAAGTTCAATATGAGCTGAGGTAGTGATTGCAATGTTTTGGACCCATCACATCCATTGTTTGAGAAAAGAGTGGTACCTGGAACATTTAGCCAAAAGTTGTTAGCGTGGATGTTAAAAATTATTACTTACTAAAGAACGTTAATGAGGAATAAAATCTTTAGGGTGTTAGGGTAAGTACTGACAGGTTTGGCTACTGTTAAATTAGATACTGAAAATCTTATCTGTGCTAACCTGTAAGAAATACAAGCTTGTTAACTAGCAGAAAACTAGCCTACCACCTATAAGGGATGGCAGAAGGACAGTATGTGCAAATTATTTATTTGTGCACTCTATATTGATAGATCATGGCATTTCTAATGAAGGATACAGGTACAGAAATATTTCTTTACCTATTCAGTTTTTTATGTTGCGTTAAGACCATATTAACCCATTTCTTATTCTACATTATTATAATTATTTTAAATGATTACAATAAAATTCATGGGAAGTTTCATACAGCCTATAAAAACATTCAACATTGCAAGAACAGTCATGATTGCACACAAACACAGTACTGACCAAAAAAACCCAAATAAAAACAAACAAAACGTGTTAAGATGTGCAAGGCTTTTAGGGTTTAACATTCAGCAAACTGAGCTCAATCCAAAATGGCACCATAGCAGATTTCCTAATTCTTTATCGGGCTTACCTGAAGTTGGCATAATGAGCACTGGCTGGCTCAAGGGCCCACATCCTACCACTGTACAAGCAGCCACTTGAAAAGTGCCATTCAAGAAACGGGCTCCTCCAGAGACATGGGCAAAGTTTTCCTTAAACAGTAATGGCTCCTGGAAATTAAGAAGGTGAAGTTTAGTTATTAAACAGTGACTGCGTTTACATGGACAACAATAATCCACTCTTAATTAAGACCATAATTTGATTAAACTACCATGTAAACAGCAACCTTAATCTAAT
Organism: Prietella phreatophila; assembly: GCA_025728095.1. Lineage (NCBI taxonomy): Eukaryota > Metazoa > Chordata > Actinopteri > Siluriformes > Ictaluridae > Prietella > Prietella phreatophila. The sequence goes on along the minus strand of JAOUWY010000002.1, from coordinate 16,897,887 downwards.
TAAGGTCATAATCTAAGTAAGCTCTAATCGAATTAAGACAGGTGGAGTACTCCTGTTTTAATCGTATTATGGACGTGTATTATAGACATGTAAACACCTTAATCACATTATGAACGTCGTGTGAGCGTTTTCACCGCATTTTGCGACAGGACACGATCACACACGGCGGTTTTACGGCGAACAAGAAAGTTCGGCTGTCCCCCAAACTGCATACTTTCCTACTATAGGCCTGTAGTGGGGAAAAATACATGTATCTCGGCCACTATACAGTAGGTAAATATGCGATTTGAGACGCAGCCCACGGCTTCAAGCAGTCGTCTATTAGTCCGTACAGCATGACAAATATTTAACTGCACTTAAAGAGTTCGTAAAAAATTAAACAAAAACAAACAAAACTGTATACAGCACCACAACGAAGACCAACTGTATGTTGATACGTGAAATTTTGGAGTGACGTCGGGGCTCGGTGACATAATGACACGGGCTCTTAATCTAATTACGATCTATAACATGTAAAACAGGAACATGACAGGAATATTCTAAAAGCGACTCATGTAAACACCTTAATCACATTATTACCTTACTTAGATTAAGGTCAATAATTAGATTATTGCTGTCCATGTAAACGTAGTCAATGTTTCAAATTCATGAAGATAAAGCACATACCAGTCAAGGTTTTATGAAAAATACCATCACTGGTGAAAGCCAAGGTGGTCATTATATGCCACACATCATTGACATGGGACAACAAATTTGTTTTATAAATCATTTATGTCCTTCCACGGAGTCACTACTTCACTAAAAACTATGAAAATTGTTCGAAGAATTAGAACAAGATACTAACAAAATAAATAAATAAATAAAATCACATTATGCCACAGCGTTGTTGAATTTGCAAATCTGATTGGCCAAGTGGTGTTGATTAATTTCCTATAACAGTAGCTCTGACAATAGTGAAGACCTCAAATGGCAGGTTTATATAATGCGCTCATGCTAATACATTAGCGATTTTATAGTAATTACTTCATAGGAACTTGTATGGTGAAAGCACCACAAAATCTAAAACTACCGATAAATGGATTAAAACATGTTATTTAATAAGGAAAATCATCCAATCATTAATATGGTGAAGCTTTCTGAAAGATGTTTATTTGACATTTAGGGAAGGGCTCTCAGGTGTCAGGACTTTGTAATCATCAGGAATGTTCCACCATGGGAAAGTCTTCTGAAATTAAGGTTTACACTTTCCGGTTTCTCAGAAAAATAACTACCTGCATTTTTTGTCTTAACTTCAAGAAAGAGAAAAAAAAAAGAGGCCGGTGAGGGAATAAAGCTGAAAGTATGCTTAACTTTTTACGTGTACGCTAGGACCAGCATACAGTATGCGTGATGCAAATATCATCATCAGCAGACTATGCACATAGTGCTATTTATCCACGCGTACTTTGTATGCACGTTTAATTCTTTTGCACTATTTAGTTGTCCCACAAGGTGGCAACAGTGACCCAGGGCCGTTGATTCTGAAGGAAGTCGAAGAAAAAACGGAAGAGATGGCACGAGTGAATAATCAATCCCTAGCTCTTTTTTAGTTGAGTGGATGCACAAACCATCCTCTCTCACTTAAAAAAAAAATCTTCTTCCTCTAGTAACAAGTGAAGCAGCTACGTCTTTCTTGTCCTGTCATGTTCCCGTTTTACATGTTATAGATCATAATTAGATTCTTTGTTGTGTTGCGATTCTTCTTCGTTGTTGTCCTTCACACCAGAAAACCCACTTTACAGCACTGTACTGACTCTTGTAGGCCAGGAGGGGTGGTGCAATGGAGTACACTTTGCGCATACGCTAGCATACACGTAAAAAACCCCAACACAAAGTATACCGGAGGCTTCAGACTAGTGATGAGGAAGATGAGAGAGAAGCCATCAGTCACTGGGAAAGAGTTGCAGGATGACAAAAGCAGCAGGAACAACAGATTGATAGAACAATAAACACTGAACTGCACTGCACACCTCGACTCCTACACTCAACATAAAGAAGCATAGCCTCTTCGGGTTTTTACGTGCATGCTAACCAGAGGCTTAACTATTCACAGCTGTTATAATGTAAGTGAAAACAGGATGTAACTCATTTCATGGATGTTCCACAATAGTAAATGTAAAAAAATTAATAAATTTAAAAAAAAATTTAAAAATTATATACCGTAAATTCCGGACTATAACGTGCACCCGAATATAAGCCGCACCCACTAATTTTAAAAAGAAAAACAATTTTGTACATATATAGGCCGCACTTGTCTATAAGCCG
>JAOUWY010000002.1:16830004-16841455 GCA_025728095.1 Prietella phreatophila | reverse complement strand
ATAGACTGATCATTTCTTTGTCAGTGGGCAAACGTACAAAATCAGAAGGGGATCAAATACTTCTTTCCCTCACTGTAGATAGATAGATAGATAGATGGATAGATAGATAGATAGATGTATTAAATATAAGGCTGCTGAATACAAGTTTTGTGTGGTTTTTTTTTTTTGTTTAAAGTTTTGGCACACATATTGCTTTCATTCTATTCTCAAATAGTACCAGCCTGATACTGAAGCCTTCTGGTCACAAACAGTATGTCTGTCCTGTGTAGGAGTAGTGTGAGATGGTTTCTGACATGAGACATGTGTAATTGCTTGTTCTCCCTTTAAAGTAGTAAAATGGTAAACCAGGGTGTTTTGATGCTGAAATTTTCCTTATAGAATGCCACTCCTGGACTTGACTCTGACTGCAAGGTACATCACAGCTGCTATTTTTATTAGTCTGGGCACACGTGTCAAACCTGAGCAGAGGCAGCCATCTCAAAATGAGGCTCACTTATAGTTATTAATACCTTTGCCACAGTGTTTCAGTAGCAATAACCTTTTTCCCGAGGAGCTTAGCCTTGTTATTGTGCAGCTGGAACACTGGTTTTGGCAATACAAGAGTAATAACAACCCATCTCTCTCTTACACTTTCTCTCTCTGTCTTTCTTTCTGTCTCCAACTCTCTTAGCATTAGTGGAGGAGATTTATAAAGCTCAGAGGGAGAGGGACCAGGCTGTCATGGCCAGACTGCGGCTAGCTAATGAGGAGCGGGATGAGGCTCTTCTCAGAGCCAAGAAACTTCACGAGGCAGTACTTGAGTATGGTCTTATATTATATTATATTATATTATATTATATTGATTCATGCAACCCATTTAGCCACTTTGCCGAGTCTTTCCTGAAGATATCAGGTCTGGATATGTTTCTGCTCACATTCAAATAGTCTTCTCATTTGTCAAAGCCCATTGAGTCTCCAAAGAGGACTGGGGTCAATCTAGTCTCGTGATTCACTGTTCTAACAACAAGTTTCATTTTCAGAATTGTATAGAGTGTAAAGAACATGTTATTGAGTTCAGTCATTGTTATTGAGTTCTTTATTGTCCTATTAAACCACTGATTGGCATATTATTTAGACTTGTATTGAAGTGGATGAAGTAATGGAAAAGACCCAGAAGCAGCTGAAAAATTTACAAGAGGCTTTCCATTATATCTTTCAATTCAACCCTGTGTTACAAACCAATCTAAAATTTTCAGGCCTTTTGTACTGGTGCTTTAGGGCTTTGTGAAATGCACCCAGGGTGTGGGTTTACTTGTCAGCCCTGTGGGAGGCTGCTTTGTTCCTGCTGTTGCAGGACAAGCTGGATGAATGGACTCGGGGGGTGAGAAGGGTGAGGAGAGAAAAATCCAATATCGACTGGTTTGGAAATATATCAGACGGGTGTGACATTTCATAAGAGTCCCTTCACCCTAGTGCTGGCTTGTCAGTCAAAAGTTGCACTGCATAGGAAATCAATCAAGTCCTTCAGCTCAGCAGATATTTACCGTTAACACCCTGCCTCGACTGCCCTAATTAATGTGATGATCTTTTTCTGTTTGTCTAGTTTGCAGGTGCCAGCAGTTATAGTGTGAGACTGCTGTTCTTAAGTAGTGGAACCGCTTAAAAATTAAAGCTTTGTGCACCTGCACCTGTAAGAGATAGTGATAGATATAATATCATGGAAGTAATAATTTTACTTCAGGGTATACAATTCAGTACATTTGAATTCTACGATAAGCATTATTAGCAGGCATTTTCCGCCCCGTATCACCTAAATGCTATTTATTTATTTATTTATTTATTTTTTAAACTTGTGTACTGCTTTTACATATTAATAGTATTGTATTGTATGCTACTCATTACGTCACCCACGCTCATGTTTAATTTAATGACAATTCCTCATGTCACTCAACTAGGCTGCAGTAATTGAGTGGCATGAAATGCTTTTTCTGCCATTCTTTTGAACGCCAGATCACGATTCAAAATCTAATTATGCAAACATCTTTCTCAAAGCTGAATTGCAGTGCCCACATCAGCCTCCCTCTGGAAATGGTAATTGATAGCCAAGTATGTATAATCCCATTATCGTTGGGAATCTATGGGAACTGGAATGGGAAGACGCGTTTTAAAATCTTATTTTCACAGGTCACTGCTGGGTCTGTGTGTGAATGAGTATGTACCTTTATAATGGCAGGTGATCCATGTAATGCCTTTGTAAAATATATGAGCGGTTGTTGTTTTTCTGCCAGTGAAGGTCTGGAACAATCCGATTTACTCTCAATAGAGAGACCCTTCAAGGATTACTGCATTTTCTCAGGAAATTGATCAGGTTCAAAAAGTAGACACACAGTCATGATGCTTACTTTATATATGAGTATGTTTTAGTTAGTTGATACATGTTAGAGAAATGTTTGTTAAATTGAAATAAGTGCAATAGATGACTGGTGCTTGTATTCTTGTGTAATGCAGTAGGTTGCACACCAGGTTTCTCATACAAATGGGAGATAAAACACACAGTGAAATATTTTTAAGTTGAATGTGTCTGTGATTCAGTAGGCACTGGGCTCCATAATTAAAGTTGTCTTTACCTTATAAAATGTTCTCTACCAGAAGGATCTAAACAGTTCAGTCCTAATACCTAAATACGCTTCTTTTCTGCACATATGAACATTTGATCCCCGTGGTCATATAGTGTAGTAAACATTAATATCTTAACAGTTCACTGTCAGTGCTGAGCAGAATGGGCATTATTGTGGAATAATAGCAGGGGCTGGTGGCACTTTTAATATGCTGGAGTGTCTTCTGCACCACACAGAAAAACCAACAGAATGCAATTACTGGCTTTAGGAAGCGATCTCATTTTGCCAAGTGCAGGAAAGGAAACTGATGGAAGCTCACTACATTTAATTTCTGTCCTTCTCTCACTCTGTCTCCCCCTCCCTGCCTTGCACCCTTTTTCTCCAGGCTGGAGAATATTAGCCCAGAGGAAACTGACATGGTAAGCCCTTTGGAGAATTTCATGTGGTCTTGCAGGTTTTTCTCCATACCATTACGGTGAGATTGTGTTGTATGAGAAAATGACCTTAATAAACAAAAGATTGGGAACACTGCTTATATCAAATTAAGTGTATTTCTTTGTTTAAAGTCAGACATGAGAATCCTTTTAACAAGAATCAAATGATGAATGTTAACATAGAATAAACATGAACATGATCTCTGCCTTCCTTTTCTGTCCTACTTATAAAACCCTAAAATAAAAGAATTATATTTTTGCCCCATCTTCCAATTTGTATCCTTTCTCTGAATTAATTGTGTATGTGCATGTATGTGTGTGTGCATGTATGTGTGTGTTAGGACCTGGAGGAGTTGCTCAACCGAGTGAGCAGTGCGGATTCTGCCTTGAGCATTGAGAAGAGTGGTATGGCCATCATGGAGCGCATTCAGAGGGCTAGAGAGCGCCGTTCTAAGATTACCTCTGAGGAGATGAAAGCTGTCATAGAGGAGCGAGACAATGCCTTAACCAGGGTAGGAATCGGTATCACAGTCAACACACACATCACGCTCCAGTCAGGGTCAGCCTTAACACACTTCGATTCTCAAGACTTCACACACACTTGTCGTGTACCAAGCCTGAAACCTTGACTGCTCAGAAGAAGATCAAACACCTTTATTTAAATATTGACTGTTCACCATTCCTACTGCATTTTAACACCTCTGGAAGATGCCTTTGATAACCAGTCTATTATAGCGCATGTTATACTGCATATAGTGTTTATTCACTGATCCGACCCTGATTTAAGAATCAACACAGCCAACTACCTAATTCACATGTAGTGACAAATATTGCTGCATAACCTCAAATATTTGATATACCATTCCTAAATGCATATTTCAATCAAATGAAAATAAACAATCAGGTAGCCAAATATTGACATCCAGATATTTTACTTCATCGCAAAGTTCAAGCGTGGGCCAGTCTATTTGTTCGCAATTCTTGGTTGATGGTTACTGGTCATATTACATAATGTTCTATAAAATTCCATGATGCTTAATATTTTTACAATGGATTATTTTAAAGGCACTGTAAATATCGATTCTTATGAGCTGGTTATTAAAAGGCACTGATTATCAATATTATCTTACAGTCTCAGAAGAAGTACTAAACTGTACCTTCCCCTGTTTGTGTGGTTGGTGGTTTGTGTATCTTTTCCTAGGATGGTGCATGTAGAAAGGCTTGCTACCCCTGTAGCAAAGGTAATAGTGCAAGGCAAGAAAAATATGGAATGATGACAACTTCTAAACTGTTATTTATCCTTCCCAATAACTAATTAAGAGTCCCAAGACTTATCCTTACTTCAGTGGATGATCTCACCTGGATTTGTATGTGTTATGAAATGCTGTAATCATAAAGAATGTGCTGTGCTCTTTACAGGATTCTTATATTGTTATCTTATAACATTCCCATACTGAACATCGCTTCAAAACATGTACTCTTTGAGTCTACAACTGCATACTGTAATGATTTATGATCAAACTATCCGATGTCACCAAGAAGAGGATGAGTTCCCTTTAGAATCGGGTTCAGGTTTCTGCCTTATGTCATCCCAGGGAGCCTTTGGCTTGCTCGTTTAAAAGTGACAAAAACATTTAATTGAATTAAAGAGAAAGACATGTATTACAATTGATGAATCAACATGATACTTAAAGAGGGAAATCCTCAACATGGTTAGAAATTCATCTGTGTAGGTGGTTGCAGACTGAGGTCTACTCCATTTTCCTCTGCTCAGATAACTCTGGCCAGATATTTCGAGGAATATTTATTATTGGGGTCTTTACTGCCTGGATACAAGACAGAAAAGGCAAGCATGTGGAGAAGAAAGGCAGCACAGCAGACTGAGTCTGTGCTGTGCTGCTTCGGTACCTCCGCTGAAGGAAAGCTGTCTCTCTTTCTGCACACATCCTCTTGCTGTTTATAGAAACTCACATATGGATGATTACTGAGTCTGGCACATGAGAAAACTCTTCAGTTACTTTTTTTTTTTCTTTTTTCTTACCTAGACCAAACTCTGATCTTCACTGCTATTTCTGATTTTGGATTTATTCCTTTTTTTTTATAATCTGTCTCTCAGTTTCATGCATACACATTTTATATAGTGTACTTGTGTATAAACTTTTCTTCGTGTCCTCCATTTTAGAGATCGTGAACCACATATTATAAGTCCCAGTATATGAAATGATCTAGAATCTGTAGAAAATGGTAGACTGAGTAAGCAGAGTTAACCTCTCCAGTGCAAATGCAACTCCACCCTAACCCCAACCTATCTGAGATTTCTATGAAATAGTGCCCTGATTTTTCAGCAAGGCCAAAAACCCATCTACAGGGCATTTTCAGAAGTATGTTGCAAACGCTAGCCTAATCCCTCTGAGGCAGAGATGGGTCCCCTCTCTATCCTTAAGGATTTCTCTCTCCCTTGCCGCTTCTCCCATCCCTCTCTTCATCTCGCAGGGATTAGCTGCCGGCTGCAGGCAGAGGGCCGCCACATCCCTCCGGCCTGCTGGAATATGAAAAGCTGGATAAGTGTTGGGAGAAATAAATCTTATTCTCTCTTTCCTCCCATGATTGAAGTGAATGCTCAGAATAAGATGTGCTTCGTTATGTCCCTGCGCCTGATACGCTTATTGAATTTCCCTGATATTGATGGACTGCTGATGTTAAAGTAAGAGCAGAAATGAAATCGCCTCTCTAGATGATTTAATCCATTCTGAATGTTCTTGAAATCATATTCTGTGGATTTGCCCCCTCACTCAGTTTGCTATTATGTGGCTTTAATGTACTCATACCGACTGTAGTTGTCTATCGAAATTCAGTGATTCATATTCGACTGACTGACTGATTCATGGTGGTAAATTCGAGAGCCTAACCTGGCTAATGTGTCTGCTTGTATGCCTCATTACTCTCAGACTGTGGCTATTTTGGGGGGGGCTAGCAGCAGGATAGGCCTTTGCGTCAGAACAGAGGTGCATTCTGATTTAAATACGTTTCCCCCAAAAAACATCTGTTGCCTGAGAGCCATAACTCAGACTGACACTAAAGAGGAGCTGTGTGTTTTGTCTGGCCGGCAGCAATATTATTTTAGTCTGCAGAGGAAAGGGCCGGGAGTGGGCTCGGTGGCTGAAAGGCTTGTTTGCGTGGACACTGGGCTTTGTGGCAGCTGGATGTTGAAACACTGGGACTTGTCAGGCAGCGAGGATGGTTTACATTCCTAGTAAGTGTCCTTCGGTCTTGGTATGTGCACACGGAGAAGAGCACATATGGACTGGTCTAAAACAACCCAGCTTACAATAATACTCGGCAAGAGGCTGTCGCATCACAGTGTTTATACTGTCTGTTGCTCAGTCTGTCTGTTAGTGCTGCTTTCAATCCTATTGCTGTGTTAGAAAATAGCGACTGGAGCAGAATGTATTAGGGTTAGAATTTCTCACGTTATGTATAGTTGATCATTACAGTATGTAGCTGTAACTGTTTTTCACTAATATGTGGATGGTATAGTTAAATATTTTACCAAACACATCCATACCTTAAATTGTGTCTTTTCTCAAACCAAAGTTTTCTTGTATAATATTTTGAAATGCACCACAAATGAATGTGTTTCTCTAAGGATTACATACAGAGAGAGTAATATCAGTAGTGTGTGCTTTACAGTAAATGTAATAACAACTAAGTCTGAGGGCTAGTATCCTGCTGAGATTTCACCTCTCATTGAACAGCTTTAGTTACACACTGTTTCACTGCAACATGCTCTTACTGAGTCTGCAAGGCACACTGTAAATATTAGTTCAGTTCTGTATGTTAAATAATAATAGCATATAATTTGTGTACAGTAAATAAAAAGGCCAGATCTGGTATAAACATGAACAATGCATTGAGTTTGACCTTTTCTTTGTCTATGCATGCATGTAGTGTTTGGGTAGGTGATCAGTCCAGAAAGAAGCTTCCATTTGAATGAGAAAAATGATGGAGATACTAAAACTTAGATGAATCATCAGAGGAAGAGGATTCCAGAAGAGCTGCTTGTTCTCATTACCAGGTTCATATATGTTGTGATGTATTCCAAGTGCTTCTTGTCTAAGTGCTTAAATCTGCCTCTCTGCAGTGCAAGCGCCTCGAGCAAGAGCTTCTTCACGCCAGAGAGCTGAGCCAAACCAACAACACCTGTCACTTGAACGTGGCACACAATCAGGAACGGGTGCACAAGGTACATTTACAGCATTTGGCAGATGCCCTTACCCAGATCGACTTACATTTTATTTCATTTATACTTCTGAGCAGTTGAGTGTTAAGAGCATTGCTCAAAGGCCCAACAGTGGCAGCTCGTCAGTGCTGGGGTTTGAACTCATGACCTTCCGATCAGTAGCCCAATTAGGGGCCCAATGTATTAAGTAAAAACCATACACACCTAACGACACCGTGTGCACTATATTCTTAAAAATGGTCCCCCGACCCAGGTTAACCCCCTTATGCTGACAGCCCTCAATCATCAGCCCATTAACTAATCAGGCCTATTATTTATTAACTTTTATTGATTTAGAGCTGGGCTGGCAGTGATTAGAGGGACCATACTGGTAGTGTTACACACAGTTTTAAGGTGACGGAGCGTTCAGCGAGCTGCGATGCCTCGCTACATGTCTGTCTGGGAGGAGCAGGACAAACACAGCCTTGTTTGATTTGCTGTATTTATCTGATGCAGCCGGAGCCCTTGAGTTAAATGCAGTGCTGTAAAAGGGCCGTCATTAGATAGAGCTGAGTAAATACACACCGAGAGAGTGAGAGAGGACATTTCACCAGGGGAGCAGTGTCAGGGCCACGACCTGGGACACTGCCCAATGCACACCGATTTCACATTAACTGCCCAACACACATTGGTAGGATGTGTATGAGCCACATTCTTCTGAGGTATAATGTGTTAACCCGCTATTTATATGATATATTCAAAATATGTAGTTTTCACCTTTTATGCAGTTTTCATTTTGGTTTATACAGTAAATTGCTGATTTTTGAGCAAAATACCTCCTTAATGTACAGATATTAAATATAATTTGTTAATTGATTCAGATGCATATGGAGTCAGATACTTTTTTTTTTTTTTTAACAGTGTAGTGGTATTGGTTTCATAATCTATCATGCACATGAGTTACTGTGTAGTCTTTACATGTATGCAAATCATTCTGTGTTTGCACATAAATATTTGTAGTTAGATTTGTAGATTATGTTGTTTGGTAAAGAGACACTCATTTTGAATTGAATCAGTGTAATCCATTGGCCTGACAATGTAATGGTATTAGTCAATTAAAGACACTCAATTAATTTATTTTGAATTGTAGCTCAAATAGTTGGACATGGTTGTGACATGGTCTTGGTTACAAATACAAAGCATGTATGAAAATCTAGATCATGAAAGTCCAGTTTGAGTCTTAGGTCAAAGCTTTTCAAGGACTTCCAACATGTTCTGATTTTACAATTAAGGTGGTTAGCAGAATGGCTTATTAGGAAATATATTAAATTTTGTTATTAATGTAGCACTTGGTTTTTCTTTAAATCCCCGTAATTACAGATTGACTCTTGGGATTACAGCGCGGGGTTTTTAATTTAAAATGAAATGGGAACAGCTGTCGAAAAATGACTCAACAGTGCTAGGAACATATCCACAAAACAATTTAAAAATGAGCAGGACTTCTACTTATCGACTGACATTTTGTTTAAAAAGAGAGAGAGAGAGCATAGCATAGAAAATGTTGTACAAAACCCCTATTCAAAAATCTTTATATCAAATTTGGAGCACATAAGCTTTGAGATTTATTCAGGATGAATATTAAGAGCTAGGTTTTAAACTGTCACTCATATCTTTAACACTGTTAACTGTAAAAAAAAAAAAATTGTAATTATGGAACAAGGAGTAAGAAACTTGACAGATGGCAGGATGGTATCATACTATATTTCGCAAAGTAAGCAGGTTATTCGCCAAGAAATTGTCACTTTGAGTTTCAGTTGGAGAAAACCTGAGGCTATTAACTATATTATCTCTTATGACATCTCTTTTTTACCTTTGTATCAGTACGGGAACCTGTTTAGCAGCCATTTCAGACCTTTACCGAATGGATATGAGGTGTTTGTGTGTGTGTGTGTGTGTATTTGTGTGCATGTGTGTGCGTGTGCATGAGGCTTTAGGGAGCTCTAAATGCCTAGGGTGGAGTGCCAGTGTGGGGGTTGAGAATGGGTTTGAAGTGGCTGCGGAGGTCAGTAGAAGCGGGCTGTTGTTGAGGGCTTTGCCCTTGCCCTGAACCACCTGTGTTTGCTCTGCAGCTTTTCCCTCAGAGCAGTGACGGCCACACAGTGATCACACAAGCCTGCCCCGGTTCCCAAGCCGCTAACACACTAAACCGTTATTGCTGCTTCCTCTAACCCCGCAGAGATCAACCACCCCATCTAAACAGGATTCTTTTAAATATATTTATTTGATTATATTGGACAAAATGAATATCGAACATTGTTTGTCCTCTATTTAATAAGACCTTTTTTATCATGTGAAATTTGTGGTGTGTCAGGGAAATATTATGTTTCTCTTTTTGTAAATGGACGCTTTTGCTTGTAAGGCACTCCAAACAGGACAGGTTTTTTCCATTATACTCTTCAAAGATGAGTGATCCTCCTGATTTTCTTCCTTATCTTTGATTACCACTTTGCTCAGTAAATAATACTTGGGCATTAGACCAGTCATACTGTATGCCAGCTCTTCTGTATGCATTTCTGTTTATCTGTATTCTGGCTCTAAAAATTGAGAATGGAGACTTGTTGTCTCACTGAGGGAATTCTCTTTATCAGGTGATTCTGAATGGAGGGTAATGTGGATTTGATCAAATTGCAATGCAGAAAACTGATTTTTCTACATTAGAGAAGATGATTGATTAGTAAATAAGCAATGAAACTGGTTTGCTCTCAGAATGCAGCAACATTGATGGTGTGTGTCAGTGCTGACTCTCCCCACTGGGGCCGAAAGGCCATGCTCTGCCCAGCACTGCCCTACCCAGCAGCCTCTCCTAAAGGTCAAGGCAGCCACTCTCCATTACACGGAGTAATCTCTCCAGGTTAAAACGCCACTCTGTGGACCTCATTTGGATAATATTATAATGAATGCTGATAAAATACATATGATTAAAAGAATCTGGCTTTGAAGCTGAGCTCCGCTCCCTGTTGGAGAAAAGTACATATTGACTTTAGAGGTTAGCGTCTTTTTGATGTTCTCTTTGACTTGCTAGACCTGCACTCCAGTAATTAGAACGATTGGGCTTCAGTGACGGAAGCTGCAAGCACTTAGGGCAAAGGTGTTTATAGCACTCACCATGCAGTCATTCTGCAACTCCACTGCAGGTTAGTTTTTTCCTTTAGTAGAAAAAACCTTTTTGAAAATAAAACCAACAGCTTAATTGTGAAGATAGTTGCTTTTTCTTTGTACCTTTTCAGAAAGAATGTAGGTAAGAACATATAGCTCAAATGACATGTGATGTGATAGGTTTATAACATGCACTACATATTTGTGACACATTACTGAGAGTGTACACTGATCTTGGGCCGTGGGTTTTTTTCTTAAATAAAATGCTTAGATGAAATTCAGTACAAGCTACAGCTTTTAAACAGAGACAGCTCTTATAATTATTTGAATGCTGAAATCCTACTGGGGAAGTCTGTACACAGCAGGATTGTAGGTTGAGCCCGATGTGTTATCACTCTAAGTGTATGGAGTAATACAGTACTCCTTTAGTCTGAAGATAAGGCACAGAGAATCCCATTCACCTAGTCTATAACACAGGGGAAATTTATATCTCAACTCTACACTTTAACTCTCACTATAACAATAAAACACATTTATAACCCTGCTATCCAGCAACATACAGTTGACTGAGTGTGAACCTGGCCTTTTCAAATTTATTTTTTATTCCTGACCCCTTCACCTTAATCTGTCTCCTGCTGTGTATCTTCCTCTCATCATAGAGATAGTTAGTCAATCGCAGGCATTTACAGTAGGGCAGGTTGTTGTGTTTGTTTGGATAACCTCCATTGTCTGTCCCAGCGCTCACAGCTGTTGGGAGGGTGAGACCAACAATGGATCTGTTTCAACGGCTGGTCATTAGCAGGAGCTTTAGTACTGGTCAGGTTTAAGCAGGAGACAGTGTTTACCCAGCCTCCCCCTGCAGCCTGTGTCACCCAACATGCTGTCTCTGAGTAGGTGCTGAATGGGAAGACAATAGAGTGAATTAGATCCCCCTTGGAGTGAGCTCCTCACCATGTGTGAGTGAGAGGAATTGAATGACTGAGTATGTGTGTGTGTGTGTGTGTGTGTGTGTGTGTGTGTGTGTGTGTGTGTGTGTGTGTGTGTG
>JAOUWY010000002.1:16807623-16818709 GCA_025728095.1 Prietella phreatophila | reverse complement strand
AGAGACAGATGTAGATATGTAGGTAGAAGAATGCACCAAGTGAGGAAAAAGGATGCGCATTTGTTTGAAAGTAGTAATGAGGAATAAAGCTAGTTTCTATGTTACTCCTTTATACTTGTGTTTAGTTCATGCGTCTGACATATGCAAGACTTGTCTTTAGAAAGAGTGACCTTTTTATGAATGTTTGTCAGTGTTTTAGTGCCGTTTTCCCATCCTTAGTCGATGTACCATTTCTTAGGCAAGTTTTACTTGTCTATGTATGCAAAACACGTGCATGGAGTGTATACTCACGGATTGTTTCAATGCCTGTAACCATGTTCAAATCTCCTGGGTGGAGAAAACAGGTGTAGCTGCTGAAGAAACAAGGCTTGGGTCAGACCACTCCCATATGCTCCTGATAAGCAAGCTGAGTAGCCATGCCCAAACACAGCCCATTTTATTAGTTTTCTACTCTAACACTTTGATTGTTATTTCAAGTTGATCTACCTGCCAGAAATCGTTATAGAAACCGAATTCAGCTGCTTGATAAGTATATGCCAGAATACTTTGTTTAAGAGGAACACAAGTAAATTTTAAACTGACCACTGACCTCAGAGAACGTTTTGGATTATGTTCCACCAGAAATTGTATTGATTCATCTTGCTGAGAAAACTTCATGTTTGAAAAGATGCATTTGTTTCTATACACTTCGATAACATTTCTTCTGTAGTACTTTGGTTATTATTTTTTTATTATAGTATGCAATGCCCAAAATGTGATGCAAAGTTTGCTTTGTTTGTTTATTTTTTAAATTATTATTAAGTTTATTTGATGCCTTTACCTCAGAATCCATTTTCTAGAAAAAGAGTTATTTCTAAATTTAAGGGAAGTGGAGCAGCAGTGCTTTCGCTTCTCACTACACCAAATACTAAAGCAAACTTTACTTTTTCACTTTGAGTGTTCCCTATATACAGCATTAAGCCACTGAACGTTCAACATACTTTTTAGACTGAGGTCAGAATTGAGGAGAATTTTTTAAATATTACATAATAAAAAAGCTCTTCATATGACACCCTCTTTGAGAACTGCCTGTCCCCCCATTTCATTCTCCACATACAAGACTACAGTAGTGTATGAACACCAATTCAGTTAAAACTTTTTTCATTTATCTTTTACACTCTCTCTATCTCTCTGTCTCTCGCTCTCTCACTGCAGGCTAGAACGGTTGGTAGACGTCCTGAGGAAGAAGGTGGGCACAGGCAGTGTCCGTACTGTGATCTGACTGGCTGGCGGGTGATGGGAGCAGACGGCCACATCTGGTGACCAGGCTGCGGTGTTTAACTCTGAGCAAACAACCGAAGCCCTTCCTGGGCAAACACGGGCTGGAAGTGCTGCTTGCTCTCACCCTCAGCCCTTCACTCCCTTCTCATAACCTTCATACACACTTTCTCACTGTTACAGTCTCTGATTGATGCTACTTCAACCAGCCATTTTATCCCAACCTTGTCTTTGAAGTGTTATTTTTTTTGTGTGTCTTGATTTGAACAATGTGTTCAATGTCCAAGGATCTGGGTACCCTAATGACGTCTTTACTTCTGAAATATAAAATGTTTAGCTGGCCTGTTTTGTATATTAAATGGTTTATAGAGTATTATCAGATGAACCAGGCACGTGTTGGGTATTTTTCAGCAATAAATAAAGGGACCTTGATTTCAAGTCTGTACTTGATTATATATTTTCTTAGTTGTCAAATCTAAGGTTTTTTATTTTGTAAATATAATTAGATTTTTTTTTCTGAATGCTTTTTTTTATTATTTTAGAAATATTAAAATATTTGTAAAGTATGAGTTGAGTATAAAAAGCAGCCTTGTGATGATAAATGTAAGACAGAGGAGGGAGTAACCATTATCTTTGAATGTGATAACAGATTTACCGCCGCTCACCACCACAGGTTTTCTTAAACACTGTCTGCTCCTGATAGTGGACATTCACCATATTATCTGATTTTTTTTATAATTTTTTTAGCTGACATTATCTCTTTTAAGTGAGAATAAATGCTAGCGTTTTCAGTTTTTTAAACTGACCCGGGTTATACAACATTCATTACCATCTAAATCTAGTGTAAGTTCTTCCTCTCATTTATTTATAACCCAGACGAATAATAAGAATAATCATAGGCCTTCTAGTCACCCACTGTTGTGAAACGTAATATGGAAATTATTTTTATCTACCGAATTTGTATTATTCTCACGCAACAAACGTTTATTTAAAAACCATCAAATTACTTTTAAAATGCTCATTTTGTGCTAATGATGAAGTCTCATAGACAGACATGGCACCGGTGATGCGCATCTGAAGCCGTGTCACTGGCTCGTCTTCATTAAACAAGGCCTTTGGGATAAAATTGATGATAAGAAAACAGCTGAATTTTCATTCATCTGAAGAAAAGAAAAACAATTCTGACAGACAGTTGGTGCTCTCTTTTTTTCCTCATGTACACATTTACAATTTACAGTTTACAAACATAAGCAGACCAAACAGATCCCTCGACTCCCGCCGAAAACTAATTACTAAACAATTCTATCGAGATGGTTTACATTCCTGGTATTGACGGGATGCCCCTCATGAGCCTTCGCCAGTCCTCTCCATCCTTCATCTGAGGTGGCCGGTGTCGAGGGGGCCCGTGTGTGTTTTTGAGCATGATCGATTATGTCCTCAGAAACGTTGCATGGCCCGTTGGTCGGAGAGACAGAATAAAGAGGGGTGGAAGTATGGAGCTCCTGTTCTCCTGGCGCTGGGACGCGCGCGGAGATTCTCGCGCTCCGGTTACCGTGGAGATGCCACAAGTCGGGAATTCCCGCTCCGGATCTCACTCATCCCTCTCCCACAGCTCTATCTCTCTCTCTCTCTCTCTCATTAAACTGTACAACTTTTAGTTTTCCCTTTAATACGAACAGAAATTTAGAACAATCTGATCTTTATGTTTGAGCAGAATCTGAGTGCACATTGCAGGGATGTTAGGTTAGACATGAGCCCAGGCTTTTACACTGCGGTGGTGGTGAGTCTCTGTGCGGAGGCTCGCGCCCGTGTTTATTGGGGGGTGGAACTAAAGGCAATCCCGATTATCCTCCCTAAAATCGGTAGTATGATGACCGGACTACAAAACAAGTTTTTATACGCTTTAATTAAAACCGTGTTTCGACAGCCTATGCTGAATGACCCTCAGAGAAAAGAGTGACTGATCCCGTTGCTATAACGACACGAAAGATTTCAAGCCTTTCTCTTTTTTAATCCCACCTCCTCTTTTCAGACATTGCAGGTCACTTATAGTCTGCTACCCATTACCTGAAATTAAAACACTGGCTCATTTGCACTGGGACAGACGAATGAGCAAAGATTTGATTAAAAAAAAAATAAATATCTTACTTTCTCAGTCATTTTAGTTGGTGGTGCGCAACGAAATGTGATGTGTCTGATTATGGGATTTATCTTAGTGACGCTCCTTCAGCTTTCCTGCTAAAACCTGGACAAGCCTGATGAACCTCAGTGGTCTTTTGGCTCTTTGCATAAATATGCCGTCAATCTTATACACAGTTTAAAATTATTTTGCTCTTGATATCTATCTATCTATTTTATTTATTTATTGATTGATTGATTGATTGATTGATTGATTGATTGCATATAAGCCTACAAAATTTAATTTAAAAATGACTACAATTTTAAATATTATATTATAAACATAAAATACAAGAATTTCGGTGTTGTTTGCACATTTCAGTTGGCTAATGAGCACAGAATAGACAGATCTCATGAACGCCAGAGAGAAGACCACCAACCTGACATGGCTGATGCATATTAGGGGGCCACAAAGCCCTAATAAACTTCTCCCGTATAAAATGTAATGGAAAACCAGCTGCTTCTAAAGCTGATTTCGGATAGGATCTCTCCCTCTTCTCCCTCACCCTTTGAAAGCTTCTTTCATTTGTGTGTGATTCTGGAGGGGTAATGCTTTGCTCTTTTCGTTGGCCAAGCACAATTGTGTTATTGGAGATAATTAATTCAATCCCCATCAAAAGGTATTAGAAGCGCCTTGGCCCTGTAGTGGCTTTCTAAACTAAGAATGAAAAGACGGAGAAGAAAGGTCTACGGGTAAACCCGCTGATGGCTGCTTCTGAAGTAAAGGGCCCTGCGCATTGTCGCCCAATTTTTTGTCCATAAGGCTGAAGAAAGCTCCACATCTTTTTGATGGGGGAACGAGAAATGCCACATGAGTTGGAAAACAAGGCGCTACTGAACTCTCCGTCCTGAACACTGCCTGCTGATAACATATGTTACACATTAATAAAGCCTGATCGCCTTCACTGAGTGCACTTCTGTATGAAGGAAGTAAGAGAAGGAATAATTGTATATTACAAATTTATAATATGGCAATTTAAACCAAAGTTTATTTAGATAAAACGACTACTACTACCACTACTGCCAATAATAATAATAATAATAATAATAATAATAATAATTACAACAACAATAATAATAATACTATGCTTGTATTATTATTGTTGTTATTACTATTATTATTATTATTATTGATTTTATCATAGACTTTACGATACAACTTAACATACATAATGAGTGGTTATTATTATAGTCTATGTCCATGTTTAAATAAAATTTACAGAATAACACTAAGTAGTGTTTATACACTGCATTAAATTTTTTCCCCTTAAAAATCGCACATCAGTGTCTCACATTTTTGTTTTTTAAATCGCAAATAACAATTATGTAGGTAGGAGTTTGCTCAGATGACCACAACACAAATATAGGCTATAGTAAAATTACATCTAAATTTTGTGCCAAACGTCTTTAATATTAAGTAACTTTTCACTTACAGAAAGTGTTGTTTACGCGCTCATCCGAACCTTTTGGGCAAAATGTAAAATTTGTAAAATTTCTTTATTTTCTCAAAACATTCATGCTTTCCAATATATGCAAACCTTTTTATCATTAGAGACATGTGAATATTTACAATTCAAGAAGCTACAGATAGAGTGTAAATATTCATACATGGGATATTTTACTTTGATGAAGCAAGCTACAGTGTGTATCTGTAATGTATGTGCTCTGTTAATTGTAAAGTTGATATATGGAATAAATACGTTTACTAAATGTTGACAACCATCAACACCTAAAACGATCACCTAAATGAACTGAAACGATGAAATGTACAAAAATTACTAGTGTATGTTAGAACAGATTTGTCCTGTTATTGCTGGAGTAGTCTAATTGTAGTTGTTCCAAGACTAGAAGACGTAGTGGGTGACATGCATTTTGGTTGTCCTTAAAATAATATAATTAAATTACACACTTTTAAAAAAATCTGTAAATCCGTTGATTGTTTCCATTTGTTATAATTGTGCAAAATCACTTATATCATTTAACACATGCCTATGCATTTGAGAATTTTTAAGCAACATGAAATACTATTATCCCGCCTTATCACTGCATTACAGCGCATCACTTCAATTAAAAATTCTCTCCATTGTTCTGGTCTTATCTTATCCCTCTTAAAATTATTTTATATAGTTCAGGTCTCTATGACTCTCAGGAGCTTATCAGCAATTACTTAATATCTTTATAACGTTTAATTTAAGATTGGTTTATCAACCACTAGGCCGGTCTATTTTGAATTTAAGTGCTCTGGAGGTCATTTATTGTTTTGACATGTAAAAATGCATAATTAGTAAATGCATAAATGAACACTGTTTTTTATGAATGTAAAAATTTGTTTTAAAGAAAATCACTGATAATTATGTGTGTAAATTATTTCTCTTTCCGGAACGCTTTTTCGGCATCACGACCGCTTCACGTGCCTTTTGGCTACCGACGCGTAAATAAAAATTTTCCACTTTATTTACGCGTCAGGGTCTATTGCACGATGATTAAACGAATTTCATGGTTAGTCAGCCAAAATGCGTGTCTACAAAATACCACGATCAAAGTAAAATCTGTTCAGGTTCACGCGCCCGTCATGTAGGTTACGCTTGACAAAAAGATGATTTGGCCTCCCTATGATATTGTTAAAAATCCCATTTAAAGAGCGAGTAGAGCTTTTATGGAGAGAAGCTTTAAGGCTGCGCTTGTGTTAGACGTGGATTTTCTCTTGGTCTTTTACCAACACAAAGTCAAATCACACAGACTCGGCCAATGTGCACTTGTGTGTGCAGAAACCTAATCAGAGAAATGGTTTAACAGCTATAATGTTCATTTTATTTGTGTTTTATCACTATTTTGATTTGTGACTTATGTTTAGGATTACATTATAGTTATTCTAATTTATTTTAAGGCTTATAAAAAAAAAGGGGCCTTGCACTTGCTATTATTTGTCGCATATTCCTAATGACCAAACTGAACCTTGGTGCACTGACCATTAAAAAAGTGGTAAAAATCCAAATCAAAACAGACAATAATTAAACACCAATAAAATAAATAAAACGGCACATATAGGTTGAAATTGCGCCATAACATTTCCTAAAACCTTGCATAAGACCCTGAGAAATGAAACAGCATCACCGACTCCTCCAAATATATTTTGGGCAAATTATGCAGGAGCTTCTAAACATAAACATGCAACGAAACACTAACTGGCGTAATTAGGAAATAACGTGTTTTATTCGCAATTCATTTTCATGTTTGATTAACTTATTTCAGTACAAGTTTTGGATTAAAGTGTTTTCATCAAACGAGGTAAATAAAAACCCAAAAACAACAAGTAAAATGACAACATCCAAATACATCTGCAACAGACAGTTATTTTGCTTTTTACCTGCAGCACACATTCCACAAGACCACAACTGACCTTCATTTGTACACATTGTAACACATCGGACATATTGGTTTGAGGGGAGTACATTATTTTACAAGCTCAAAATCGTTTTAAATACACTAGCAATTATTTAAAGGTGGATAATACAATCATTCAGGGAAACACTTTACAATATTTTATTATACACGTACACATTATTATACTTTAAAGCAACAGTCTTTAATGCACAGGGTGCATGCAAAAAATAAAATAAAATAAAGTTTATCTGTCAGCAATTGTTGAGTGCAGTAAATTATAAGACCAAACTAAGAAGTGTTAAGAACTGGCCTTGAATACACACCTTGGTAGTAAGACGCCTCTAAAGCCGAGGGGTCCATGCTCGCTCTCCCAGCCATAGAAGCGCTGCCGAGAGGTAGGCTGGAAGACATACCTGAGCCATAAGATGAATATTGCAACGCTTGTTCATATGCTTTCAAGTCCAGTTTGTGTTGTTGCTCCGAGGAGGACATTAAATTATTGATGGAAAACGGGTGGTTGAAAGAGTAATGGGGGTCTCCCTTTAGGTGCAGCTGAGACTCGTGGGCCATAGAGTGAGGGGGCAAAGGGAGAGAGGAGAGAGATGTGGCTGAGTTGACCACGGGGTGTATCTGTGGGCCACTGCTCTTTAGTTCAGAGTTGCTACTACCATTTCTGTGGTCCAGGTTCTGAGGGCTTGATGACTGGTTTGCGCTGGTTATTGAGTTGGAGTCCACGGGTCCGGTCTTTGTGTTTGTGCTGTCACTTGAGGGCGAGCCTGACCCGTTCTGCTCTTTCCTTCCATCTGGCCCTTTACTTCCGACAAGCTTTTTCTCACATTTGAAACGCTTCTGTCTGCGGAGGTAACAGCCATTCTCAAACATATTTCCAGAGTCAGGGTGCAGGGTCCAGTATGAGCCTTTTCCCGGCTTATCTGGTGACCTAGACACTTTGACAAAGCAGTCATTGAAAGACAGCGAATGTCTGATGGAGTTTTGCCACCTTTGTTGGTTTTGACGGTAGTATGGAAAAAGATCCATTATCCACTGATAGATCTCACTAAGCGTGAGCATCTTGCTGGGTGACTGCTGGATAGCCATAGTGATAAGTGATATGTAAGAGTATGGAGGTTTGGCGTGCGGATAACTTCTCCTAAAAGTCTTGTTGTCCCGCGCTCTGTTAAGGTTAGGTTGGGCGTATGTCATGGGGCTCATAGTGGGGTTGATGCTTGAGTAAGGGTTCAGTGCGTTCATAGAAGTGTGTTGAGCTGAAATTGTATTCATATTTGTGGGACTAAGCGCGGTGCCCATGGACGATACCCCGCCACCCATTCCGTTCATTGCGCTGCTTGCGCTCGACTGCATCCCCGCCATAGTTCCTGGGCTTAGTCCAGCGCCGAGAGCAGGGTTCGCATAGGACATGTTAAAAGAACTAGAGGTCATATTCCCACTGGTGGACATACTCATATAACTGTTCATACTGTTCATGGAAGTCAGTCCAGCATTCATGCTGCTGTTCGTCATGGGCGAATAGACCTGAAATTAAACGAAACATACACTTTATTATTGAATAGGCAATTTTGAGATTTAAAAATTGTCGGTTGTTTGAGAAAAAAAAATCATCATATGAAACTCGAAAAGACAGGCGTAAACACGTGTATATTTTACATGAACTTTAATATTTACTCAATATTTACTTAGATTCTGTATATTGTTCCACTACACAGACGAAAAAAATCTTTATAATAAACAAACATGATGACCAATAAAACAAACAAAACAATAAATTAATACAACAAAACAGGAAATATCAGTAGTACACCAGGATTTTTAGTGATAATAATTGAATGTCATATAATTTATGCTTTTCAGCCTCATCAAATACAACAAGAAAGTATGTAAGTAAGTGAGCAAGTAAGTAAGTAAGTAAGTAAACCAATCAATAAATAACGATTCAAAAGATAGAATATAATTGTACATATTTGAAAATGTATTATAGAAACGTAATATTCAGTATTATTCAATAATTGAGGTTTAAACGTGCTTTTAAACTTTTTAAAAAAGTTCTTCAGAATATCAGAATATAATTTCTCATATCTCTCAGAGAGAGAGAGAGAGATTCACGTAAAACCCTATTTAAATACATTTAAAACTAGCACATTTCCAGTATGATATCATTAAGCAGTAAGGCACGGCGGATCGGCCGCCGCACACCGGGAACACTACCGCCACCATGCGGGACAGCCTGCCTCAGGTAGCTTTACATTCAAATCTATCAACATTTTCATTTTTAGGGCTACCAGTTGATCTTAAAAAAGTGATCAAGAAAGAAACCTCGCCTATATTTTTCCACCGTCCCGTAAGCCTATGTCCATTCTTTTTTGTATGCTTAAGTTAAAGGTACATAGTTTTAAAACTATTTCCCACGTCACTCACGCTGAAATACTCAATATAATCGTACATACCTCCTGTGCATCGGTGTAATAGCTACTCCAGTCAGGAGTTTCGTGTCCTTCCATTTTCACTGCGCCCAGCATTACGGTGGAAATGTGCAGTTCGTCAACATACAGGACCCAGCCCTGGGCTTTTCACAGATTGTCCCAGCAAACGGTGTGCAGTCAGTGGTGAGGGTTTTTACGCGACGTTGTTGGATAAAGTGAGGAACAGTCGCGAGCGCCGTGACTTGAGCGCGCTGTGGATCTTCCCCTCGCTGTTACGTAGAGAGCGGTACAGCCCACTGACATGGCCTCATTTGCCTATCCGCCTTACCCAACTAACACCTGAAGAGTCCTGGCCGATTTGGGATAGAAATCGTTGTCGTCTAAGTTTATAACCAGAACTACATTCATCTACATTTACCCCAGGTGAAGAAATAGAAAGTAGACCAACACATAAGCACTATAAAAGCTATAAGCCACATTTAAAACGAAAATAACCATAACTCAAGTATACGGATTATTTTTTTTTAATATAAACAGCAATCTTTCATTATGTAAAGCTCGTGTAGTAATAGACATATTCATATTTAAAAAAAGAACAAGAAAAACGCAGCAGTGTGCTCAGTGATTGTAATTTAGAGTGGTCTGTAGAGGATAAAGTTGAAAGAGCTCGTGCAGCACATTCCCTCCCCACGCGCTCGCGGAGAAATACAGCGCTGCACTTCCCACTGTACACCTGTTAATGAGCGAATAACAACACTGATCAGCCACTTACACCGGATTATCTCCCAGTGATCTCTAACAGAATTGCAGCACAAATCGATCTTTCACGGGGTGAAATGAAAGGACTCTTGAAGCAGAGCAGTTAAATGGTTTTTTTTTGTTTGTTTGTTTTTTGTTTTTTGTTTTTAGAGAGAGAGAGAGAGAGAGAGAGAGAGACGAAATAAAGACTGAGCCATTAATAAAGATATTTCCGGTCATTAATTTATAGGCCTGCTAAAATGACTGACAAGTGGTGCGTGTTGAAGCAATGCTATTTAATAAGTCTTATTTACACATGTACAATGTTTACGTCAATACACACTGCATTTCATTTAGACCTAGGCCATTTTTTGTTCCATGATTTTATGATTTTTATGTGTTTACACATTTGTGCAGTTCTTATAGGCCTACGTCATATGCACGCATCATATAGGCATATTTGCCAGCATATGCTACAAATATGTGCATCGAGGAATATAGCAATTTTTAGTTAATAATGATTAGAAATTCTTAAATGAACACACATGCCATTGCAGAGTAATACTGAAAGTCTGAAACTGGAGGTTTTGAAACGCGAGGCAATGATCATTTTTACAGTGTGGTTAGATTATTATTTTATATCTAAAGAGTGTAAAAAAATTGAAAGATTGGTTTACACAAGGCCTGACCTGAGATTAGTTGTATGTTCAGCATGTGAGCATGTAGCCTACCTAATCTATGTAAGTTATAGTAAATTTGGGCCGACGGAGAGTTACTGAGAGAAACAGTTTTACTGGCGAAGTTTATGTGACCTACACAAAAGCTACCTAGACATCTTAGCTATTAATGAATAATTCTAACAGACGAATATCTGTAACTGGCCGTTTCTGAAGTTACTATAAGCGTGAAAATAGTGTTCCACAGATATGTATACAGAAATTGCATGCAGTCTCTACACACATGCTTCCTAATGTTGGGTCTTTGGAGTCACAGATCTCAACAATTGGTCGGAGATTTTTACACACACACACACACACACACACACACACACACACACACACACACACACACACACACACACACACACACAC
>JAOUWY010000002.1:16777506-16800214 GCA_025728095.1 Prietella phreatophila | reverse complement strand
GCTCGATATATCGCTTTGCTTATTGTAAGTCGCTTTGGATAAAAGCATCTGCCAAATGAATAAATGTAAATGTAAACAACCTCATGTCCCCTGATATGTCCCTCCACGGCCCTTCAGGACTGCTTTTCCCAGGTGAACTCGACACAACAGGGAAGCAACTGGCTGAATGCTGCCATATGTCAAGCTCACTCAGCAGATTTGCTTGGTAGGCCTGCAACACTGTCATTGTCTGCAGTAACCCACAAGCAAGACTAATACTGCATAGGCATTGCCCACTAATGCCACGGTGGCCATAAACGGTGGCTTGGATGGCAAAGCCAGCCCCACTAATTACCTGCCGTCGATGAAGAGAGGTAGCTCGCAAGTGCCTCCTCCACAGTGGCCAAATAATCGAACATCATGGGGTTATAAATATGGCTTGTGCATGGTTTTCCCCAGAAACCGGTAGACAGAGCAAGAGATAGAGCAGCGCTCGTCTCCGGCTCTTCTTCGGGATCCATAAGAGATCCCCCGGACCTGAGACATCTAGCTGCCTCGGCAGCAGCTGGCCCAGATCCATGAGGCTTTGAAACCCAACTTGCTTTGGACTGTGAGAACGAGTCGCGAGCAGAGCTACCTGATGTAGGCGTTTCGATGCACAGCCTCTCGAGGCTGTCATCGCATGCCGTACCCCTAAACACTTCAGTGTGCACTATTACCCGTGTTGAAATGGGAGCAAGCTGTAAAACAATTCCTGAATTCTCTCACTCATTTTTTTAAGGGATAAAGAAGTTCTGCGATTTTGAGAAAAGATAGAGAGGAGTTGAGCGTCTTTTTGTTTCTTTAAACAAACAACCGTCATACAGTCTTTCGCTGAAGATAATAAATCTGATGGTGCAATTCACAGATGCCATATTAATATCACGTGACACGCTTAATTGCCACGTCACCTGATCATGGCAGACCTACAAATAGGCAAGATTTTACACAAGGTTCAGATGCCGGTCGCGCACAAGAAGTGCTTCCACAGTAGCTGCATTTACATGGACAACAATAATCCACTCTTAATCCGATTAAGACCATACTTTGCTTAAAAATTACCATGTAAACAGCAATTTTTATTTACTTTAATCTAATTAAGGTCATAATCAAATTAAGCTCTAATCGAATTAAGACAGGTGGAGTACTCCTGTTTTAGTTGCATTATGGACATGTATTACAGACATGTAAACACCTTAATAGGTTCCATTGTGTCCTGTCGCAAAATGCGGTGAAAACTCTCACACGACGTTCATAATGTGATTAAGGTGTTTATACAGGTGTGAGTGTTTATTTAAAGAACATATAGGAAAATCAGATAATGTTTTAGGTCATATTTATGCAGATATATTTATGCAGAAAATTCTAAAGGGTCACAAACTTTCAAGCACCATTGCACGTGAATCAAAAATCAAAAAGTTTATTATTAATAAATTTATTATTAGTGAATGTTTAGTGTTTAATGTTTAGTGAAGTAATATGACATGAGAAAAGTTTGAAATTATTTTGTTTGAACAATCTAATCTAATTGAAAAAGGCTAATATCTCATCTCATCTTCAACCGCTTATTCCTTCTTCAGGGTCATGGGGAGCCTGGAGCCTATCCCAGGAGTCATCGGGCACAAGGCAGGGTACACCCTGGACAGCATGCCAGTCCATCACAGGGCACAATCACACACACACTCACACACACACCCATTCAAACACTAAGGACAATTTAGCCACGCCAATCAGCCTACCATGCATGTCTTTGGACTGGGGGAGGAAACCGGAGAACCCGGAGGAAACCCCCGCAGCATGGGGAGAACATGCAAACTCCGCACACACATGGTCCCGGCAGGAATCGAACCCCAGACCCTGGAGGTGTGAGGCAAACATGCTAACCACTAAGCCACCGTGCGCCCAGACTAATATCTTTATTTCCTTAATTTATTTAATTAATTACATAATTACATAATTATTACATAATTATCTTTTATATATTGTCTATGTTTATTCTATAGGATTAACAAATTTAACCTTCCAAGTGCGCCTGACTTTAATAAAGCACTTATTTAGAGCCCCGGTAGTATCTGAAAGTGACCAATTAAGTTCCATAAAGTTTTAGGTTTCCTTATTTAATTGCTATTCTGTATTATGCCTGATCTTTGGCAGTAATAGTGATTAAATTGTAATTAAATATAAGAAACTCCAGGTGTTTTTACCCATAGCTTGAATTCATGTCATGTCATACTTGTTTGTATACTGTTTTTTTTCACGCTTTCCCCACTCTTTTATCATGTGGCATGTAGATACAGTACCTCTTCATCTCACAGTATGTCATGTTGCTTGTCTCCCCACTGACAGTGCGTTGATGGTGGCTTCTGGCTTATATGAAGTCTCATTTTTAGTCACCTGAGGTAGTGACTAGGTTGTCATCAACTCCCTCAGTGCCATTTAAGAGGCTCTGACATAGCAAGTTATTACCCTTCACCTCCCCTTCCCCGGGTCAGCCTGGAGCCTGCAACCTTGCTTACGCCTCCTCTTAGTAGCTTGTTCACTCAGATCACTTCAGGATTTACTACCTGCCAGTGCAGAAATGGACTCACCACTCCCCTTTCTTGAAAATTATCTCTAAAACGAGTGCCTTTTAATGACTAGCTTCCATCAGATTGTGAAGTGTCATTGAAAAATTCACTGTTGGATGCAGCTGAGAGGTTATAAATGACTAGAGGTTATAAATGACTATAGACTAGATAGATAGAGAGAAGGTTGGAAGTTGCCATTATTCTACATCTTAGGAATGTTTCCTTTCAGAGAAAGCAAGGTCAATGACTATGGCATGACCTTCTAGGTCTGTCACTGAGGCTTATCCATGCCATACAGAAGTGATAAATCTGTGACATGCCAAAGTAAATAGATTAATTTGTTGCTGTCAGTGGAGCAGGATGAGGTGATGGGTCCTCTCCTGCCTGACCAGCACTCTGAGCCCACACACAGAGGCAGGCACAATTTCACATTTCCCTGTCTCCAGTTCAAACAGTGGTGAGACCTTATGGAGCAGTCAATCTGTATAAATAGACAGATAAATCCTCAGCTTAGCTATAGTCCAGAAACAAGTCCCTTTTTAAAGAAACAACAACAGTTGTCAGAACAAACTCTCTGAAGTCTTATAGTATTAACGAATATTAATTGCCAATATTAACTGGCTTTACCACCTACAACTTCAGAAGCACTGTTTGCATAGATGATGAAGGATTTTAATCTGAATCATGCTGTTTTTCCCACTGTGCTTAAAGTTTACCACATATACATGTGGTCTATGTGTTAAATATAAATATTGACTAATTTAGGTAATTTGTGATAAGTACCTTTTGTGTTCTACAGTATATGAGACAGGTGGATCATTCAATGAATGAGCATGTTCATAGCAACTCCTCAGTTTCACCAGCAGAGGCCAGAATTCACACGTCTGGCTGTCAAGTCTCACACTCACAGGTGCACAAGAAGTTGTTTTCATTCATCCAGGTAACTGAAAGTAATAGTATGTCAAGACTGTTGAATTTTTGGTTTAATCCTGAAGTTGTAAAGCTCATCTGAGGAGCCTCCACAAGTCTCAGTAGTACTACAATGCTGTGAAAAAAAGTGTTTCTTCTGTTTTTGTGTATATCTCATACTAAATTGTTTCAGAAATTAAAACAAAATTAGATTTAAAAAAATGCAACCTGAGTAAACACAAAATACAGTTCTTAAATGATAATGTTATTTACTGAAACAGTTATCCAATACCAACTGGGCCTGTATGAAAATGTATTTGCCCCCGTAGTTACTAATTCCCCAAATATATGAAACAGAAACTGTATTCATAATGGGGTTCAGTTGGTATAGACACAACTAGGCCTGATTATTCCCAACACATAAATAAAACTTTTTCCAACAGCATGAAGTTGGTTAAAAGGTCTGGCCAAGGAGATGATGCTGGAACATTTGTCTGGTGCTGTTCTATGTAAACATAATGATGACAGCCTGAAGAAAACAATAATATATAATGTCCCCACTCATTTATGATATGGAGTTGCATGACAGATAAAGGACCAGGGGAGACCACAACAGTCACAACAGGGCACTTTTCTCATTCCATAATTAGAAACTAGGTTTGTTGATGATTAAGTAATTTTTCAGTATGATAATGTATCTTGCCACAGAGCAAAGACTGTTAAAGCTTTTCTTGAGGAAAAGCAGATCAACTGAATAACATGGACAGCAAAAATTAAATATTTATGCTGGAAATTTAAAAAAAAATTATATATGACAAGGCTCCATCCTGCAAAACTTCCAACCTCTATTCAAGAAAATTGGAACCAGATTGATGGAGAAAATAGTTTTTCGATAGTGAAGTCCATGCCTCAAGTAATTCAGACCATCATAAAAGTCAGAGGAGTAGAAACAAAATACTAATTGTGATTTTCTTTTCTTTTCTTTTTTTTGTCCATATTTTTTCCTCAACATTGAGTGATTCCATAATTTTTTCCATACATGATCTGAAAAAAGCAATTAATTAAAATAATGTAATTTAACTTGTATGATTTATGTTTCACAAATCCATAATGTTCAGCTATATAATGTTCACAAAACAAAATTGTTTTGTGTCATAACTGTGATTTGTTTATCTGCTACGAAATTTAAAAAAAAATCTGGGTGAGCATCCTCTAAGTGTGGTGATTCCATAATTTTTGCCAGAGGCTGTAATTAACTTTCTTGCAGTGCCATCAAATGCTCTAGCAGACTGGAATAGCAGATGGATAAGCCACCAGACCACAGATTCAGTCAATGAGGCATCCCTTTTGTCTCTCAAGAATTCATGAGCTACATCTACTTTGGAAAACCATGTTGAGGTAAGGCTAGCTAATTTGTTGGCTATATTTAACAAGTCAGCCTGTTTTATTGTTAATGCCAGGTTAGACTAGGATCGATTCCAGTAGCTAACATGGCTAGGCAGGAAGTCAAATTCTTGCTAAGGGTAAATATTGCAAACTTACAGAGGTTGAATGATGTTTTCATGTTCAATGGCATAGTTTCTTTAAAACTAAGTATTTTAGCAAATAAAGTTGCATAACATTGACTTTGTCAGTTAAAAAGTTATTTTTTACTTTTTAATTCTTGAGTACTTTTACAAGTAACAGCTTTTTACATTTCACTTGAGTAATTTTTTGGCTGGATACTTCCAGCTGTATTTGAGTAACAGTTTAACACATTATCTGTATAGTATATGTTTCATATATGTTTACATATATATAATTTCTCAGTACTTTGTCTACCCCTGGTGGACATACTGTATATAAAGACTCAGTGATCAGTAACCAGTGTATGACACAAAAATCGTTTGAGCCAAAATTAAACATTATGGGAAATTGTCATAATCATTATGAACAATATGAAAAATAAGTCATGTCTGTTTATTATAATAGTTAGTCTCTCTGTGGTGTGGGTTGTATCAGGTCACTAGGTGGCATCAGATACACATGCAAGTTCACATAATTGCACGTAAGCCTGTGGAATTGGACAAGGAGTTCTGTTATATAGGCAGAGTACTGTAGATCCACAGCTCTTCAAAATGTGAAGGCTTCAAATGCTCAAAGCACATGTAATCTAGTCCACGAAAGCCTTAATATATAGCTGACAAGTTGATCAGGTGTGATATAGATATAAAGTATAGGAACCCAATCATGATATACATGATAAGCAACTAAGCAACACATTGTGCTGTTTTCTCATCAGTACTCAGACAGTAATATTTAAAATGCATTTAGCCTTTCTTTTCCGTTTCGTTGTTACTAAAAAATCTTAAGTATGTAAGTAAAATGTATTTGTATGTTATTATGAAAGTGTTGCTGTGCTATAATGCACACAACTGGATCTTAAAGGTATGGAGAATAGATGATTTGATTGGATATTTATTTAATAGCACACTAAATTGCACCCCTTTTTACATTTGTGCCACTCCTCTTCGCTGACGGTCACAATTCCAAAACTAGGTCTTTATAATGTGCTGATCTTATGCCTTGCTTTTACAGTATGACAGTAAAGTCCCCTATAATTCTTCAGTAAAATAGTTCTTTATAGTAAATGCATTGAAGTCTGTTCAGTCAATGGAAAGAAACAAACCCTCATACTTTCACGAAGAAGAATCCAGCAGAATCTGGGTTATAGATGGCCTGATAATCCACAGATTTAATTTCAGCAGCTGAATGAGGATAAAGTGGATAATTGCTTTGCTGAGGGTTAGTGACAGCCAGAAACGCTATAGCGAAATCCTCTGGTCTATGAGCAGGGAGACATGTTGCTTTCTATCATGCTACATCACTTTGAAATCCTTGTAACACAGGAATTATAGTCTCATTATGAGTGAGGAGTCTTTCTACAGATGTGGAGGCTTGAGTTGGACTGTCATGTCCTTTGCCATGATGTTTCCAGCTGCTCCAGAGTCTTTTAGTCTTTGAGAATTGATTGTGGCAGTGAATACAATTTGACTGTAACAGTAAGCTTTCAATCACTGAGAATTTAAATTTGTTTAGTAGCTAGTCTGACTTCCACAAATGAAGGTGCATATCTTCACAGGGATATGATGATAATAAATTATATGAGACAATAATGGTATGTGCTCAGCTGTAACAGCCTTTAAAATCAAGAGATGTATGAACATATTTGCATAATGATCTCTTTGCATCAGTTTGATTTGAACCTTTCTATGGAGTGTTTTTCCTAAATACAGTCTAAAAATACAGGTTCAATTTGCTGCTGAGTGTGCATAAATTCAGAATGGTACCTTTATATCATTTGCATATCTTCTCTCCACTCTTCTTTTTATTTAGCATTTTTATTTTATTTTTAAATGTCTAAGCTTGAAGCAAATGCAGAGATCATCACACTAAGAAACCCTAGCTATTGTTAAATTACTATACCGGTCAGGATGATATGACAGATTCAAACCACTGAGGTAATTTTGTAGCTATTCTGAAACTTTTTCACTGAGTTGTTTTCTGTACCATTTACCAATCTACAGAGTGCTAAAAATTGCAAAACTGATTAAAAAAAAAATCAGCCTCTTCATTCTGTTGCTGGAAGCACAGTATCTCATTTTCTTTTGTGTAAACATAGAAAGCTGGAAGTTTACTGAGGGTGCATTCCAGACGATTTGTCTTATTAGTGGGTTAATAATTTTCCTGCCATTTTGCAGTTTTGTTATTTAAAAATGTCTGGACGTCAATATCTTGAGGCTGCTCTACATGCTACAGATGGACCAGAATTATGATGCTATAAAAATATTTAGTAATGCTACAGGGGTCTGTACATAACAGGATATATAACTGCCGAGCCAAAGATTATCACAAAGTAAGGGAATAAGCTGTTATTACATGTTATTTCCCCAGTATGAAAGATGTTCCAGTCTTAGCAGACAAAAATATTTTATATGTATAGTCTACAATATCATTTAAATCATTCTCATTATAATTTAATGTACAAATACTATTAGGCTGAGCCTTCTTAATGAATGTAGAAATAAAGGACATCACCTTTTAATGTTGTTACAGGATAGTATTTGTGTGATATGGAACAGTTTGACCTGGCAAACATCAGAATACAATATTCAACAGAGTGGAACAAAGGAATTGATTCACTGATGGGACATGAGACCTTTATCCTCCTCCTTAGTTTAATTACAAACTGCCTCTGAACATCTTTATTGGCTGCTTCAGGTGGTAGTAGAAAACTGTCTAGGCCTAATTATGAAATCATTATCGAACTAAAAGGAAGCAAATCTAGCTGTGCAGTTCACACACAAACAATTCTGACCAAGAATTGATACTCCATGAAGTGATCACTCATAACTATAAATATAACTATAAATCAAATGACCAGTATGTATTTGAAACACAGCCCTCTTCACTTGAGCCACACAAGATAAATATTAAATTGAAGTAATTGTGATTTTAGTAAAGTTATGTAAGAATATCTGGAACTTTGAATATGCTCCTTCTTTCTTTGCATAAATTTTGATGGCATGGTTGCTGAAAGAGTTGCTACTATACACTGATAGAGAACCTTGGCAATCTTTGCTGCATTCTGGAGACTGTTTAGTCCAGAATGCAGTTCTGGGCTTGTCTCTGCTCCAGCAGGCAGTCATCCAGTATTTTCTGCAGAATGTTGCCAAAGCCATTGCCTTCCTGATGGTAGCTTCCAAACACTCAGCCCACCCCTCCCATCCTTATCCTGTCAGGAAAAACATGGATGATGGTACAAAACATTTATGGAATATGTGTTACTGTGACTTTTTACAATGTGTTCCCTATGTTTGTTCTATATTCCTTTACATCTCTGACATCTCTGTCAACAAGAGACAGGTAGACTCTTAGAACTGTGAATATGATATCCATGCAATGATATACCAATATAAAAACAAACTATATAAAAACAAATCTTTAAAAAATAAATCATATGTTCTGTGTTGTGTATGTAGGAGGTACTGGACAACTGTTACTTGAATACACAATAAGGTCAAATGGACACCTAACCATTACACCCATATGTGCATGTTGAACATTCGATTCCATTGTTGGTCAGCATTTACTGTTATAATAGCATCCACTCTTCCGGGAATGCTTTTCAATAGATCTTGGGTCGTGGCTGTGGAAATATTTGCCCATTCAGCCAGAAGAGCATTAATGAAGTTGGTTACTGATATGTCAGGCGAGATGCACTGGTGCACTGTCTTGAGTTCTTCCATACCAACCTTGTTGTGAACTTGCTGCAAACAAAGTCTTTATGAAGCTCACACTGTGCACAATGGGGGCTTCATTAGTCAGGAATTCAATTATCTGTCATATATGATAAGCTCCTTGAACCAACTATCAGATTGACAAACACACACACACACACACACACACACACACACACACACATTTATAGATGAAAGATATATACATAAACCCTTGTTGCACTTTAATCATTTGCTATGAATATTTTAAGGATGTTCTTACATCTTAATGCAGGCGCCTTCAGGTTGGTGGCGGATTTGACTATGACAATCAAAATCAATAGCCCAAACTTTTTTGCACATTATTTTGCTGTGTGTTTCCAAGAATCATAAGAATAAGAAATTGTCACGGACATTCTTTTCTATTAGATTTTTTTTTTCATTACCACTTTTGCATGTGCAGAATACATTCAGGCACTTAAAAGTATTATTCAGTTCTGGGTATATGCTTGGCGTCCTCAGTCACAATCAATTTCCCTTTTTATTTTTATGGTTCCTTGAGAATAGAGTGCATCTTCCCTGTTAGAAAGAGACAATGTGCTCTTGTGCATGTGGAATGTAATGACTAATGATTAGCTGTAATTTACAACACTCTTATGGCTTGCTAAAGTGCCATACAAACTGCATTAACTAGATCAGCTGTTGTAGTGCTTTTTCATAAAATTTTATTCCTAGTTATTCTGTAACTACTATTTAATATTTGGAAACTACATTAAATTCTTACTGTATAGTTATTAGAGTGAGGAATGATGGTCTGGAGAGGTTAAGTAGTTCATGATTTATATTTAAATGTCTTTAAGAACCATTTTTGTATAATGTAAGGAGGGTGAATTAAAAACTTCTGCTGTATTTCGAAGGAGTTTAAATATGTGGTCTCAAAGCTACATATACATCACAGCTCAGAATGTCACTTTTTAGTTAGCTGTAGCTCTGGCCCTTTAAACACGTATAAAAAAAATAGTTACTGACATACAGCAAATGTACACTGATCAGCCATAACATTAATACCTAATATTGCCTAATATTGTGTCAGTCCCGCTAGTGCTGCCAAAACAGCTCTGACCCGTCGAGGTATGGACTCTACAAGACCTCTGAAGGTGTGCTGTGGTATCTGGCACCAAGATGTTAGCAGCAGATCCTGGAAGGTGCAAGGTGGGGCCTCCATTGATTGGACTTGTTTCTCCAGCACATCCCACAGAAGCTCGATCAGATTGAGATCTGGGGAATTTGGAGACCAAGTCCAAACTCATTTTTGCAGTGTGGCGGGGTGTGTTCTCCTGCTGAAAGAAGCCACTGACATTAGGGAATACCTTTGCCATGAAGGGGTGTACTTGATGTACAAGACAGGTGCCACTGTAATGAGATAATCAATATTATTCACATCACCTGTCAGTGGTTTTAATGTTATGGTTGATGGTGTGGGCAACATACACCATCAACCATAACATTAAAAACACTGACATGGACCTGACTGGTGTGGGTTTAAACACTGGTTAAAATAGAAGGGTATTTGTGTCATTCATTCATTCGTTCATTAACCATCACTAACTGCTTTATCATGGTCATGCTTGTGGTTGAAGTCTGTTTTGGAAATACTGTCTGCAAGGCAGGAACACCCTGGATGAGGTGGCACTCTACTGCAGTGCACCATGAACACACACATTCACACACTCATTCACACTTATGGGGAGTGTATTGTAGACAATCCAATGATGAGCATGTTTTGGGGAAGGGGGAGGAAACCAGCAAACCCAGAGTAAACTCATGTGAAACTCTGCACAGACACAAGCTCAGGATCGAACCCTAGACCTCTGAAGTGGCAACAGTACTGTATCATGAAACACACAATGATGTTTACAAAGGCTTTGAATTGGCCTTAATGAACAATGAAGAGATTCAGCTGTTTCGTTGCGAAGCGATGGTCTCAGGGCGCAGGATGTGACTGTGACAGTTTGAAATTGTTGCAAACAACTTAAATGTGTTTTCTGTCTTCTTTTTAAAAATGTATGTTCATTTTCATTGCTTATCCTAATCTTGAAACATATTCTCATGAGAGCAGTGGGAAGACTTACAGAGCCTAAGGGCTAGAATGCTCCATACAAATGGTTTGAATGACACTTGATTAATAGTGATGTTCAATCTGAACTCTGCATTTTGTTATTCAAATCAGAACATAATCTATTCTCCATGTACGGCCGTCAGAGTATTCACTATCCATTCAGTGTCAGAAACTGATCACCATTTGAAAGGCACAAGCACTCCACCATGGATATAGAGCAGCTTTAATCAGCTTAATATCAGAATGACTAACAGCACATTTCAATATGAACCACATGCATGGTGATTGTTAGGAGGTATTTCTCAATAGCCTGGCATGTAGGATTTGTTTGGTCTGCCTGAATTCATTGTTAAGTAATGAAAGAGCATTCTCCAAGCAGCATGGATCCAGGTTAAGAATACAAACATATTACTCTGTCTGACAGCATCACAGCATATTCAGATCGATAGAACTAGAAGTAAAAGCAACATGGAATGCAAAATAGGTTTTTAAAAATCTTTTTGTGTTTTGTGGCTTTGCTAAACATATATGGCCATGACATGGCACAGAGTATACAGAAATAATTTTATTGCATATTCACTTAGCCCTTTCCTGTTGGAAGTCCATGTGGAACAAGTAATGCTTCCTTGCACTGTGGCTATGATGAGGTCAATAAAAGGCCAAGGGAGATTTTCTACCTATACAGGTCACAGCTGACTTTCTAGCTATCTAGCCTTTCAACCTTTGTTGCTCCAGGGTCTACAATTTGGTTTTCAAGGATAATTCACTTTAATCAAAGTATTACATTTATTTTATGTATGTGGAAAGAGGAGTCTGTTTTTCTTAAGGAAAACTATATTCATCCATCCATCCATCCATCTTCTAACGCTTACTCCTTCTTCAGGGTTGCGGGAAACCTGGAGTCTATCCCAGGAAGCATTGGGCACAAGGCGGGGTACACCCTGGACAGGGTGCCAGTCCATCACAATCACATACACACTCACACACCCATTCATACACTACGGACATTTTTGACACGCCAATCAGCCTACCATGCACGTCTTTTGACTGGGAGAGGAAACCCCCGCAGTACGGGGAGAACATGCAAACTCCACACACGCGCGGCGGGAACCGAACCCCGGAGGTGTGAGGCGAACGTGTTAACCACTAAGCCACCATGCGCCCTGAAAACTATATTGTCCAATTAAAATGTAAGGACTTGGCACATTATCCAGGTTATGCCATGTTATCTTGGAAATTTAAAATGAAATTTTTGCTCTGTTATTGCAGAACTTACATTTCACCATCCTTATCTCATTTATTGGGCCTTAATATATGCCTTGAGCAGCAATTCTGCCAATGAAAGATGTGTCATTATAGAGAGATAACAGCAACTTCAGCCTGAGAGTCCTTAATTGCCCTCCACACATTGGAGCACTGCACTAGCTATTCATTTACAGTTCTAATTAAACTGATCAAATCATTTTCAATTGCTTTCATTTATTTTCCGTTTTAATTGCAGTTTAACATGTTACAGTTCACACTGCTAGTGGCCTTTGTAATATGACATAGGCCTTCTTCTGAAGTGATATGCGGATAAGGTTAACATGCAGTATGAGCTAGGGGCCAGGTCATGTGTACGTGAAGCCTGAGAAGAAAAATAGCAGCTCTTTATTAAGAACTAAGTAAACCTTCAGCACAAGCAAACTGTAAAGAATATTAAAGTAGTTCATATATTTGTCGAGTTCACTTACCCTATTATCCATCCACGGCAGCACGGTGGGGCATTGGGTAGCATTGCTGCCTCACAAAGTCAGGTTCCAATTTTGAGTTGGTGTTACTGTATGGGCCTTCACATGTTCTCCTTGTGGTTTCCTCCAGGGTCTCCAGTTTCTTCCATCTGTCCAAAACCATGCACATAAGAGGACTGGCTAATCTAGCTTGCCCCAAAGTGTGAATGAGTATATGAATGTGTATCTGAATGGTGCCTTGCAATGGACTGGCACCCCATCCAGGGCGAATTCTTCAGCCTTGCACTCAGTGCTACTGGCGTTGGCTCTGGCTCCACCATGACCCTGACCAGGATAACACAATTACTGAAGATGAATGAATATTTTCCATTCACTATACTGTAGTTTGATGTATGATTATGTTCAAATATAGTATTCATTTAGACTGTTTAAGACTGTTGATGCCATTTGGCATGCTTAATTCATGTATTTTTATCCCTGAAAAAAAAAAGTGATCATTAGTCAATCTAATCAATATATTTATTACTTGTTCTGTTATGTTTAATGGCATTGTGAAATCTTTTGATCTCTTTGGGGAACTTCTAGAAATAAAAATATATTCAAATCTCTTAGTGCACTTCATATTTTTCCATATGACAATGAGAAAAGTGCTTGCATCTGGAAGGTCAGCCGTAAAAAAATGTTGATATCCCTTCTCTGTGCCAAATTTTTGGAAGGTTCCAAGCATAAACAACTAAGCAAAAAAAATACTTTTTCAAAGGTTTCTCTCAGTAGTCCTGGTAATTGGACTAATTTTTCAGTCAAGATGTAATTCAGTCAAGAAGACAGAAGATGTTTCACCTTTGATTAAGGGCTTCCTCAGGAAAGTCCTCACCATTTACTCACAGTGCGAGACATTGGCATTGTGAGACTGACATAGCACTGGGGTTCCGAGATGTGAATCAGAGTGAAACCAGTGAGGTAACCATGTCAGGATGATATTGATGTTGGATGATAAGTGCTAATGTAGACAGAGACGGTTATGGTCCAGTTTGACTTAGATAAAGATCCTTTCCAGAATGTGTACATGGCAGACAACTGGGTGCTGAGTTGCGAAAGTATTTGATTGTTGCTTTTTCAGACTTCTCTGTCTTAGAACTAAGCTTGTAATTTCTGTTAAGCAAGCATCAATTTTAATTCTTTTATTCTTTTATTTAATTTTATTCTAATATTAATCTTGCCTTTGCATTTAGCTGGCTATAGGCAACTTTGTTGGTGACAGAAAATGTTATTTGAAGTCTGATCTGAGCTATCTGACATTAGATACTAAATATAAAAAAATAAATTAAGATTGGCCTAAACCTTTTGATATCGTACCTTGTTAATAAGACACAATACTATAAAGAAAATTAAAAACACATTCCAGCTCATATAACTAAGACACTCCTTATTCTTTTGTGCAAAACAAGAGGCAAATGGTTGCTATGGTTACAGGGTAAATGCAATGCTAGATTTCTACAGCATTTGTTCAGCAACCTAAACTGGACATAATATCAGGATACGCAATTTGCATGATTGGAGATTAAACCTGGGAATATCAATGAACAGGTGGTGCTTTATACTGCTTTATTCTCCATATACTCATTCCATACCCACAATCTTTAAAATCACAATATATTGCTTTGATCATAAAATACACTTTATTGGTGGGACATTGAGATAAAAATGTTCCCTGATGCTTTGCTTCCCTATATATCCAAGCAATCCAAAATTAAAGATTCACAGAAAGCCACATTTGTAAATGTACTGACAGAGTAATGGTAATTTATGGAAATGTGGAAGGCAAATGGACTTTAAATGATCCTTGTTGTCCTTCTCCTTGAATTGATAAGTGTGGTGTTTTCCACTTCAGCACTCCCTCTCTATTAAAAGAAAGAGGATATTTAACAGCATTTATGTATTCATTAACATCTCAATAGATAATAAAAAAGGGAAATAAAGTATTTTCCAGTTATAACAATAATACATCATATCTAGAATATACACACCCACTTTGATGATGAGAAGGGTAGTATTTCATACAAACAATACTCTTTTTAGCTCTTCAGCCTGATGATTATTTTGTGTGTGGTCATCGATGAATTTAGGGTGATTCAGGACACAATGCAGCATTCTCAGCCACATTTGTGCAGGTGAATATTCCCTTGCAGCACAATACACTCACTGTTTTATTTTAATTTATTTGATGTTCAGACTCAAACATGGCTCACTGAAAACTCAATATATTCTTTTTTGTATACTATATGGTCAAAAGTTTGTGGAAAAGCCATATTTGTGAAGGGAAATTCTTAATATTATAGTACACAAAGACATCCAACTTTTTAGCAATAGTTTTGGGAAGAACCACATATGCGAGTCCATATAATGTACGTGAATTTTATTGGTATTATTATTATTATTATTATTAGATATACAATAAACCGATTTAAGAATGGGTTATTTTATTCTAAAACATATCATTTATTGCAACAACAGCACAAATATTTCAAGTGCTAATCAGTTTAACATATATTCAAAGTCTAGGGTTGAAAGTCCATAATGTACTAAAACCACTTTGACTAATATGTAATCTCAAAGCCTACTTTTAATTTATCCATCACTTTTCCTGAGCATCTGAGTGTGACAAAACACATTTGGCCTCCTCTGATATGTACGCCAACACTAGATGGTGCCAGAAACAAGCATGTGTTTCAAATATAACTTGAATTTCGAATACAGCTGGCATATAGCAAGAATCACACAACGCATCCAAATTGCAGTCGAAATACATTACAATGCTTTATTAAACTAAAATATAAGAAACGTATCTGAATGTTTTTGCTTGCACAAATGCTGAAATCCCTTTGGCTGGTAAATTATACATAGAAGGACTATGATATTCATCTTAATACATTAGGTTGCATACAATACAGCTATGAATAAAGAGAGTTGATATTATAATGAGAAAAATACAGCTGAATACAATATAACCTAGCTTAAGGATTTTGAACACATTACTAAACTATTAGTTATTACAGCTAGATACCCGGCGCAGGAAAGTCAGCTATGCAGTTTGTGATGCACTGGTATTTAAAACAACATTAATTAGGCTACAGAATGCAATGAGGAAAGTTGTCATCGTGTGACGTCTAAAGTAACGCATCGTTTTGACAGAGTCGTTTTTCAAAGTAACGTCATTGTGCAGCGTGTGACGTCGGGAGCTTGAACCCGGCGCGAGGGAGCGGAACTCTGCACGGCGGCACTGGGTGCAGGTGCGCGCGTTGCGGCGAGATTAGGCAGCAGAGAAGATGCGCCTTCTGCACTTAAAAACAACACGATCGGAGATCCGCTGAGGTCTCTCTCTCTCTCTCTCTCTCTCTCGCACACACACACCGCTCTGCCATCCGGACCAGGAGACTGTAAACAGTGTCAGTATGCTGGCTAACAGCACATTCCCGCACCTGGAAGACGACTTGTTCTTTAATTCATCTGGCAATGAAACGCTCGGTGAAGCTCACGGCAGCGCGATCCTCATCTCCTTTATCTACTCTGTCGTGTGCCTGGTCGGTCTCTATGGCAACTCCATGGTCATTTATGTCATATTCAGGTATGCCAAGATGAAAACTGCTACAAACATTTACATTTTGAACTTGGCGATTGCGGACGAGCTGCTGATGCTCAGTGTGCCCTTCTTGGTGACATCTTCGCTGCTTCGCCACTGGCCGTTCGGCTCGTTCTTGTGCCGTCTGGTTTTAAGCGTGGACGCCATCAATATGTTTACCAGTATCTACTGCTTAACCGTCCTAAGTATCGACCGATACATCGCCGTAGTGCACCCCATCAAAGCGGCCCGGTATAGGAGACCTACAATTGCCAAGATGGTCAACTTGGGCGTGTGGATGTTCTCGATCCTGGTCATTTTGCCCATCATAATATATTCCACTTCCACACCAAACTCGGACGGCTCGGTCGCATGTAACATGCAGATGCCCGAGCCGCAGCGTCGGTGGATGGCAGTGTTCGTGATTTACGCCTTTCTCATGGGCTTCCTTTTCCCGGTGCTTGCCATATGCATGTGTTACGTCCTGATCATAGCGAAGCTAAGAGTTGTGGCACTGAAAGCGGGCTGGCAACAGCGCAAAAAGTCCGAGAGAAAGATCACGCTCATGGTGATGATGGTGGTCACGGTGTTCGTGATTTGCTGGATGCCATTTCACGTCGTGCAGCTCGTGAACGTGTTCGAGGAGCGCCACAACGCCACGTTCAGTCAGCTGGCCGTGATTTTAGGCTATGCCAACAGTTGCGCTAATCCCATCCTCTACGGCTTTCTGTCGGACAATTTCAAAAGCTCCTTCCAAAGGATTTTATGCCTCCGGTGGGTGGACAGCGCTGCTGAGGAGCCCATCGACTACTATGCCACTGCGCTGAAAAGTCGCGGGTACAGTGTGGACGAGTTTCAGCCGGACAACCTGGAGTCAGACAGTGCGTACAGGAACGGCACGTGCACCTCCAGAACTACTACACTGTAGTGAGCTGCACTGGCTTGACAGTTTGGTGACTTGAACAGATTACACACAGAACATGTCTTTGTCATGGACATTGGAATATCTTGTTTGTTTATTTATTTGCTTGCCTATTTATTTATTTATTTATTTATTTGCGTGTGTGCAGGAATCAGTTAACCTTATTTTATATATTTTTCTTTATTTATTTTTTTGCACTGTCTGTTTTATCAAATAGGTTAAATTGGGGATATTCCCGGAGTCTTCAAATCTACCTTCCTCAAGACTTTATCTCCAACCATAATCATGACCACCTGCCCATCTAATCATTGCCATAAGAAGTTCTTGATCAGGTAAAACAGGTGTGCTAGATTTTGGTTGGAGAGGAAACCTGTAAGAAGCTAGATCTCAAGGAAGAGAGTGGGTGACCACTGCTGTAGATACGTCGAAGATAACACTGAAGCCTCGTGATTGTATTAGATAGTGTAGATTTCAGCCTGATGTTTGAAACAAACAGTTCTCAAAACTGAAACATATATGCAGAGTATTTATATTAAAACATTTATACCGAATAATCGTAACTGATTAGCAGGTATTTTAGGAGAGCCAGAGAAGCATTTTCGTGAACCCAGTCTTTTCTTATAGAGCTTGTTAAAAGATTTAAAGGCTCTGTGGTCACTTTCAGTAAATGCCCCAAAACAATCAAAAATAAACACTAATGCTTAATATGATATTCAGGGTGGTTTCTGCCTCCTGCATCTTTAATGCAGTTTGTGGGAGTGCCTATAGCCTGTGAATCTGCATGTTCT
Source organism: Prietella phreatophila (assembly GCA_025728095.1). Taxonomy (NCBI): domain Eukaryota; kingdom Metazoa; phylum Chordata; class Actinopteri; order Siluriformes; family Ictaluridae; genus Prietella; species Prietella phreatophila. The sequence goes on along the minus strand of JAOUWY010000002.1, from coordinate 16,782,284 downwards.
GTTTAGTTCTGTGTTAATTTCTTGCCCACTGTGCATTAAAGGAAATGCGTGCAGGAAAAAGATTGTGTCCCCTGACCTGCCATACTTTATTGCTCAGGTTATTTGTGGCATACCTCTGTTGTGTCTATACTACATTCTTAACTTTGTTTGAATTAAAGGAATATTTTAGCTAAAAGTGAAAATTTCACAATTTTCCTCTTACCCACAGTGTAGTGAATCAGCAAGGATATGTTTAGTGATTTCTTCTTTAGTCTTGCACTAGAGCTACCATTATTGTGTGTGTGTGTGTGTGTGTGTGTGTGTGTGTGTGTGAGTGAAGAGATGAGATGTCATGATACTGTAGATACCAAACTTCAGACATAAAAAAAAAAGAAATCTCTTTATAGATTATTGCAAGAAATGTGAACTTTCATACAAATACATTAATTTTGAGATAGCAAACTCAAATCTCTGTCAAATTACACATCTTATACAAAGTTTCTAGAATTTACATCAGCCTAAAACAAAGCTAAAAAGCATGATTTCCAGAAAAAAAAGCAATTAAACATGTAGGCTTATGTATATTCAGTGCATTTCAGGTATTGCCAAGTGAGACCACTGAGTTCTTTCACAATATTTCATGATTGTTCATTTTTATTTATCCTGGTCAGGGTGATGGTGGATCTAGAGCCTATCCTGGGAATATTGGGTGTGAGGCAGGAACACACATACACACCCACAGACACACAAACACACATACACACCACACAGACACACATTCACATACATATATACATATTCAGACACTCATTCATACCTTAAAGGGGCTATTTAAAATAGTCAGTCCATCTAGTAGCATGTTTAGAGATATGGATGGAAAACAGAGAAACCCAGAGAAAACTCATATGGACACAAAGACGTGTGTAGTTAAATTAAACATTTCGGTAAAGCCATTTGTTAAGCCGAATATTCATTCACTTTTTCCATAGAATCTGATCCATTCAGAGCAACTGATTCTTTCAAGGCTGCTAATCTTTCTTTTGCCCGTTTCCTAGCACGTCTCATGAGGCAATATTTCACAATGGCCACAATAATCACAACGAGCACCGCAAAGATCAGCAAAGCTATAATTAAAGGGATGACAATATTTGACAGGTCTCCTGTGCTTTCCTCAATCTTAACCCCACTTTCAGTAGTAGTGTCAGTGGTTTGTTGAGATGAAGGAGGAGACTTCTTGTCCACGGAAGAGGAGGCTGGTTTATCCCCGACTTTGTTAGTGGGATCAGTGGCTGAAATGAACAGGGATGTATTTGCTTTCTTGCATATTTCTGAGTCGTCGAAGTGATGATTGCTCATATCATCAACACACCTACAATTATAAGAGCCCTGTGTGTTAATGCAAGTGAATTTACAATTATTGGTTTGGTTACATTCATCTACATCCACACAGTTTCCATCTTTATCTTTTTTGAAGCCATTTTTACATTCAAGACAAAGTTCGTGTATGTCTTTCTCTGTTCCACCTACCAGCTTCCATTCACCGGTACTCCTTGAACAGGTCAGCGTGATAATGTCTGTGCCAGTGCAAGAAACCCAAAGCGTATATGGATCACTCCTTTTTTCTATGATATCATGAGCTCTGAATATATTTGGTTTAGAAGGACATGCTTTGTTCTTACTTGATCCTTTATGTTTGCAAATAAAGGGAAATTTCTTGGTGCAGAGCTTAGCAGCTAATCCCCAGCTGGCTAACGTAGAGCCTTTATACTCCACTGAGAGTAGTCCACAAAGCGCATTTGTGCAAGTACCACTTGGTTCTTCTTTCCATTTATTAAGATCAAATTTAGTGTTGTTATCTACAGTCCAGTAGAAACCCCTAAGTGGAAGATTTTCCTGAACACACTGTGTCCTCTCTTTTTTCAGTCCAATCCAAAATGAGGAAGAGTTTTGGTCTCTTTTGTCCTCAATGACTTTCAGAATCTTTGAAATTTCTTCCTGGTCAGGCAAGTTAGCCAGAGAGCCATCAGATGCACATAATTTCTGAGCATCTTCAAACGAATAATTGTCCAAGTTTACAGAGTAGAATTGAGTAGAATCAGGGATGCTGAAGACAACAATCAGAAAGTTGAGAAAACATAATCCAGTCTGGTAGTCCATGTTTCTCTCTTCTGCCTTGTGTTCATCAGTGGTGACTCTATCAGTGTCCCAGCTCACAATGACTCATTAACCCACCACCTATTTTCTTAGCCACCCTATGAGGACCTCCCAAGACAACATGAACAGGATATGTGCTCAGTCTTGATACGGCTCTCCACTTCCTCTTGGGCGGTGGTGTTGCTAAAGCAAAACAATAGCAACGCTAAAAGAAATTAGCCACTCGCATAACCAAAGCTTTCATATCTCGCTCCCACAGACACACTCCCACTGGAGAATTACAGATTACAGATGAAATCAAAACAAAGAGAGAACAACAAGGAAAAATAAGTGTGTTAAGGTCATATAAGCCTTGACTTCAAGAATCAAACACAACACCCAAAACACCTGACTTAAAAAGCTGATTTTCTTTAAGATGTGATGACCATGTATGCATATACTGGTAGACATGAAGCCACAGCAAGTTCAGTCCTCTACCAACATATGTGTTATAGGATGCACTGAGTTCATCCCTTCTTTACACTAGAGAATTCTGTCCACAGTAGCAGTAAGTTCAGATTACCTCACACACTTAACATCAACAGTTTCAAATGAGTGTTGATTGACTTCAGTAAGTTTGTATAACATCTCTTGAGACCTAAAGCAGTGATATATATCTAAAAGCAGCTGTACTATTCTAGCTCACTAATGATCTTTGTGATCCAGCTCCAGTGCCAGATGCTTCCTGGAGGAAATGGGATGAAAGTCAGGAAGTGACATCACAATTGAAATGCTGGATGTTGTGCATTTCATTTGGGAGTGTCAGGGGGTGGACACCATTGTGGAAGGGAAATAAAGTTACAAGGGACAGGAAAAAGAGTCACAATAACAAAATGGATGGTAACTAACAATTTCTTGTTTGAGGATTGTCATAGGGTGTCTTGACTGAGGCTTAGGATCATTATTGCTCTACTATGAACACACTTGATTTTAGCTGGTCACAGTAATTGATACAATTATTATTGTAATATCTCATAAATGATCTTTTATCTTTTATGATTAAAGATTCTCAGTGTGGGAGGATCAGACGTGGTTAAGGTGGTTTTGTATGAATGTACTCTTGGTTACACTCTCTGTGTGCGAGGAACATCCATGCAATTGTTAAAAAATGCTTAAATTCTCATGTCTGTCAACTTGCTGGTTCCCATGAAAAAGAAATCTTTATTACACAAATTTCATCTATAGCTTGGAAATTAAAAAGAACTACAATATTTTACTTTTAAAAAGTTAAAGTTAGGGTCAGTATTACATGATGATATTGGACTGCAGTTATATATCTGTACTATATAAAATACCCCTGTAATGTATTCCCTGTAAATGTCCTCCCACCACACTTTAATTGGTTCATTAATGAATCATCATTCTATCCTGATATTTCAGTGGCCCTTGTAGTACATCATGCATACATCAAGCATATGAAGACTTTTTACTGATGCCTTACAGATGCTTTTTGGACAGCCAATATCATATTGCAAGTTAATTCTATACTGTTCTACAGCCTATATAATGTATATGCATAAGTAAATAAAGGTATTATTAAATAAAATAAAATATACTTTTGTTACAGGATGTTAGGGCAACTAACAAATGGTTTAGTTTGGTGTTTAACTACAGTAAGTGTCAGTTATAATTTTTTTTATGTGATATGGCAGTAGTTATTATTGCTGATAAGTAAAGGATCTCATTCCACTATATGAGCAGAAGGTGCACAGAAGCTGTGATTCCGCCGTGACTGTATAATGAATGATGTAAGTATAGTCAGCATGATTAGATGTGTAGGTGTTAGTGCCTGGGTGGCTTAGTCATAGCACATGCATGGACAGAGTGTCTGCTGTGAGCTGTGTGTATACAATCAATCTAAGGAGGCCACTACATTAAGCTCAGATTTTTTTCATGGCTCCTTTTTGTGTATTAATATATCTACATATGATTAGACACTTACATTTTGTAGGTATATAATTACTAAATATGGCACGGCACACAGGACCATCATTAAACAGGCATTATTATTTGGGTGGTGAGGCATTCTCAGCACAACCTCTTACACTTGTAGCAAAACATCACATGCTACCATGTCATGACCATGCCAGTTCAATGCTGTGCTGAGGATGCTCCACCGTCCAAATAATATCTGCTGAGCAGCAGTTATATATGTATAAAAAACGATGTTAGGAATCATATAGTAGGCTACATTGCATTGTATCTGTGAGGAATAGCAGCACAGAACACTACTTAATGCAACCACAAAATGCACCTGACATTACCAAAACTGCACCCAGAACTATGCCTACTAAATGCCCTCTGTATGAAACACAAATTGCAGTCTAAAAGCCACTGTGAAATAATGGAAATGGTCTGCCACAGAGCTGTTTAAAGGCTTTGGACTGAAGAAAAATGCAAGTTCACTAACAATGAGATCTTAGTGTGTTACAAAATGGAGTGCCATTGAAATAAAGACATCCATGGGGATGATTTGCCATTTGATTACTACTGGTAACTGTTTTTTAAAGGGTGATAATGAACATGTACTCTCAATAACAGTATTTGAGCACATGCTTCACTGTAATGGTACTTTTTTTAGTATAATTAAATCATAATACTTTATA
>JAOUWY010000002.1:16766430-16777406 GCA_025728095.1 Prietella phreatophila | reverse complement strand
TATATATACAGTTCTGTGTAAAAGTCTTAGGCACCCTATTTCTTTAGTACAAACGTAGTTATAGATTTTTTTATTTTATGATTTCTACATTATCAACTCAGTACAAAAATATTTAATATTCCCAAACATTAGTTTTCCAGCACAAAATTAACTGTTACAAAATGTTTGTATATCATTAAAGAAAGAACATATTACATATTAGAACACTTTTCAGAAAAAAACTAAATGATTACTGTTGGGTTCTGCTGCAAAATATGAAGCAAGTGCGAAAGTCTCCAGAAGAACTGTGACTGGTTCTGCAAGATGCTCACTTAAACTTACAGTTCATTTACTTATAAAACTTGCACAGAACTGTGTGTTCTCTACTAGATTAGAAGTTTTGCCACAGCCCAAAGATGTGAGTAGGGTGTCTTTCTCTGATTAGCCCAAACGTTTTCTGACCTTTGCCCTGTTAGGTGCTACAGGTATATACAAAAAGAAAAAATTATTTGCATAATGAGGCTTATGCACAGGACAACACTGTGAGGCATATGGTCAATGAAAAGTAAAATGTTAAACTCACATTTATTCACTAAATTAGTTACATAGTGTTGCTTAATGTGGCAAGTGAACAGGCAGATTCAGGCAGTTTTGCATAAACGTGTGTGCATAAATATTTTATAGCTTTGAGATCATTCTATTATATTTGCAACTTTTATTTAAATTTCATGTGTGAGGAATGGTATTGGAACGTGTTATTTTACTTTCTGCATCCCTGCTGTGTTTATTTGTCAACTATTGTTTGGGAGAAGCATATGGCCATGTTTGTATATATAATAATAATATAATAATGTAATATAATAATAAATATACAAATTTATTTAATTTTATTATTTAAGTAAAACAAATGAGAGTGCACTTAATCCTAGATGATTGTAAGTCAATTAATAGGCGGTATGTGCAAAGTAACAAATAATTTGGTTTTAAGACCCAACCAAAAATAAAGCAGCTGCCTGCTGAAAGTCTACACATTTAGCACCAAATGCTTAGTCAGCAGCAGCAATGTCTGAGACATCGGTCCAATTTATTAGGTATCTTCAGCTTTAAATGCTTCAAAGGAAACAACATGATGAACTACAAGTTATACAAGCCAAACCTGTGGAGATATTGGCATTCATAGCTCAATATACAACCTGCAGAAACATATCCATTAGCTAACTGAGTTTGCTAGACTGCTTATCTAGAACTTTTGATGGTTTACAGAATGGAAGTTCTGGATTAAACTTAAGATGTCCCCTTTCATGTGAATTTAGGTACTGCAACAACCTATAGGTAACATGCAGGATATTGTGCAAGGAGCATAGCTAACTATGTAGCTAGAACTACTGAAACCCCAACAGTATTTAGTTAAGCTAGCTACGCAGTTAACTGTTACCTTTCTTTATGCCTTGTGATGGTGATGTTCAGGCATTCCTCACTCATAGAACATTTTCAGATTAGTTGTGAAGGCTAGCCAAATTGTTCCTAAGAAAGCAAGCCGTCAGAGGGAGTGTGATGCTCTGGGCAATGTTCTGGATTCAGTGAATGAATGAGTTACTGAAAATGACTGTTTGCTTGTGACAGAACAGAGGAAGTATGTGGTGAAATATGAGAGCAGGTTGGAGAAACACAAATGCAGAAAAGGAGAATGCAGAACAAATCAACCAAGTTGAGCGTGAGTAAAGGCAACACTCTAAGAGCGAGCATGTAAGTAGTCTGATAATTACCAGCAGCTTCCTATCTTTAGTGGCACAACCTTTATGAACAGAAAACTTTGAAGACAAAGTCAACACTTTGAACTCTTTGTTATGTTCCTCAAACCATTTCTAAAGTGTTTTTACAGTGTGGCAGGACGCATTATTGAATACCGTTGCCATGAAGGGGTGTACTTGGTCTGCAAAAATTTATAGGTAGATGGTACATGTCAAAGTAACATCCACATGAATGCCAGGACCCAAAGTTTCCCAGAGAACATTGCCCAGAGCATCACACTCCCTCTGCTGGCTTGCTTTCTTAGGAACAGTCTGGCTAGCCTTCACTCCCCACATGCATCAGTGGAACTTGTGCACCCATGACCCTGTCGCCGGTTTACCGGTTGTCCTTCCATGGACTAGTTTTCATAGGTACTAACTACTGCATACTGGCAATACCCCACAAGACCTGTTGACACCCTGACAACACCCCACAAGACCTGTCTAGCCATCACAATTTGGCCCTTGTCAGTCTTGCCCAGATCCTTACAATAACCCTAACCCAAACTTCGAAAACTGACTGTTCACTTCCTGCCTAATATATCCCACCCCATGACAGGTGACAATGTAACAAGATAATCAATGTTATACACTTCACCTGTCAGTGGTTTTAATGTTAAGGCTGATCAGTGTAAATTGCAATTGATACAGCTGCATCTCTGCTAGTTTGAATGTGCTGATTGCTTTCCCAGTCACTAGAGCTTACTGCACGTGTCCCTGTGGTACAGATGACTGTTTTGATGATATTTTTGCTTCAGCAGCTGTGTGGTTAGAAGGATAAGGGTCTCTGAGACCAGAGCTGTCCAAGCCCATTACAACAGTAACAAAGCTAATTGGAGTTACACGCTGCTCTGTCACTTCAAATTCCTGCAACACATGAATAAAATATGGTGACATTTAATGAACTCAACACACACAAGGATACCATCAAAATATTCTACTTGAAAGGGAAAGGAAAAATCTCATCAACATTGTAGACTCATTCTTTGAAATAGCTAACAAACATGGACAACAATACATGGACAATGAATTTTTTTAAATAAAATGTATATTATTCATTATAATGTTTGAATTCTGTTAGAAACAGAAAGGTGATTGTATTGTGCTTTTACAGTCACTGCAACAAAGCTCTTGAAAAGCCTATAGTACACTTCAGACATGCTTCCTCTGTGTCCATTGTTAAATCAAAGCTTAAAACATATGTTTATGAATCGCTTTTTAGAAATGATTGAATGCATATAGTGTATGAATGACATGTTTGAATGTCCGCATATGTTTTTGACTAAAGCACTGAAAAACAATCATTTGTACAGCACTTTCATCAACAGAAGCTGTTGTAAATGTGTTTTATAAGTAATTATTTACTTACTTAAATACCTGGTAAAATATTTAAAGATAACGATCAGCTTGCAGGAGCCAGTAGATTTCTGTAGCTGCACACTTGTATGCTTGTATTAACAAGAGCATGTAAATGAGAACACATTTCATTTCAATGACTTTCTCATGTAGCATGGCAAATTGGGGCTTTTCCAAATGTTTCCTCATTAATTTACTGTGCCATGTGTTTATCTTATAGAAGCTCCTTTCTTCCTCATTCCACTCATCACTATCATACCCATATGATACCTTTACATATCCATATGATACCTGGGTGGCTGTGTTTTCTGTAGTTTCATTTTAAATGCATGTTTATGTGGCATAAATTATTAGTTCTGCAGAGGCACTACCATGCACTGGGGAGAAAATGCATGAATTAACATTCATTCTTTTTGACATAGAGGGTTTTATGGCAGGTGTATCTGGGTTTTTTTGTTTTGTTTAAATGGACCCTGCATGATCTCTCATGGTTTACAGACTGAGAGATATAGCTGTTTACTGCAGCCTATATGAAAATGGTAAAATCATAGGTTCTCAACCTTGTCATGACCCCATGTGGGGTTGAAAGTTAATTTTTTGCTATGTTACTATGCAGTTCTATGCAGATAAATTAGATTTTTTGAATTTGTAAAAAAAATAAAAACAGTTAAAACCAATCAATAATTACAAATATTTCACTAGCCTAGGATATTTATCCAGTTTCCTTGCTTCAGAGTTCCTTTGTTGCCTATTTTCATCCAACATGCTCTCAGGTTATTCAGAGTGTTATTTTATACAAGTTTCAGTGCTGGAAAGTAGCATATATGGCACAGGCATATAGTTTCTAGCTAGCAACATTTTTCAATATTACAACTTGCACATTAGCTACGTTTCAGGCTCCTACTGCAGCATGCACACTTTACAAGTGTTCTACTGTAACTGCATTCTAACAGATTAAAGGAATTAATGTTTTGTCGAGTTAACCTTTGTGTTTTTACGCATCCTGTTCTACTCTATGAGGACAATCGGCAAATCTGTCCATTAAATTATTTTTTGCATAAATTCCAACAGACTGTGCAGCATTTTGTTTAATTGACACTTCAAAGCAAGAGAACAAGCAATAACTGTTCACATGAGCACACATGAAGTACATATGTGTGGTTTATTTTGAGATTTTTTTGTTTAAGGAGTTTATACAGGAATTACGACAAGTAGGTCAGGTGAGGTCATTTGGGGGCGGCTGTGGCTCAGGTGATAGAGCAGGTCGTCCACTAATTGTAGAGTTGGCGGTTCGATTCTAGGCCCACGTGACTCCACATGCCAAAGTGTTGTTGGGCAAGCCGCTGAACCCCAAGTTGCTCCCAATAGCAAGTTAGCACCTTGCATGGCAGCTCTGCTACCATTGGTGTGTCAGCGTGTGTGTGAATGAGACACAGTGTAAAGCGCTTTGGATAAAAGCACAATATAAGTGCAGACCATTTACCATTGTTTGGCTTCTCTTTAACTCTAACTCTAGCTAATGTGAAGTTTGTAAAGATTAGTTTTGCACTGAGACCCATGTTGTAAAGTGTTAGTAGGTATATGTGATGTGTTAATATGAAATATCAGTAAAACACTTGCTCAAGACAAGCAGACCCTTTTATATGATCCTTTCTATCCAACCGTATATTTACATTAGCTGACATCCCACTGCATTGCCAAAGTTTCCAGCAGGATCAATCAAATTGCATATAGCTATATTTGTATTTAGTTTTATTTGATAAAGCTATTCTTAATAATCTTTTGCACAAGGTATAATGACCCCAGTTAAATTCTATGTAGCGCAATATAAAACACTACTCGGGACAGTGTATTTGTGTGAAAGAGATAGCCCAGTCTTTCAGTGAGGTCAAATTCTGCCATTCTGTTTAAAGGAAGATATGGTTTCTAGTGCATGTATAAATTTGCCATTGTGCAGTAATGATACTGTCACCATAATAATTCCTTCATAAGCATTTGGCGAGAACAAGACAGCAAAATGTGATCCACAGTTTCCACCCAGAGCTATTCATAACACCTATCAATCCTGTGAAGATTAGAACTGAATGTTTAATTACATCTTAGAGCCTCCTTGTTTCCTTCTGACTCAGTATTTGCTGTGTGAATGGTGGGCTGAGGGAGGTGATAAGGTAGTACCATAACCATTATTAGCACATTGAATTTTCATATATACATCGATTAATATTTCTTGTCAAAATCCTGGCAAAAAGCAATTCATGAAGCATAAAATATCTCAATTTTCATCTAAATATGCCACTCAAATAGGAACTAAATGTCACAAACAGGCATATTAAGAATATATTAAATGTGGTGATTGTTTTTGTTTCCTTTGCTTTGATATTTGCTTGTGTTACTCTTATGAGACTCGAAAGAAATCCAAGGCTCTGAATGAGTTTTCATTTCTAATGCAGTAACATGTGGAGAGATTGATTAACCTTTCCACTTTTATTGAATATACAGACATGAATATAGATCTGAGGGCACGGTGGCTTAGTGATTAGCATGTTTGCTTTGCAACTTCAGTTTTCGGGTTCGATTCCCGCCTCTTCCCTGTGTGCGTGAAGTTTGCATGTACTCCCTGTGTACTCCCTACTTCCTCCCTCAGTCCAAAGACATGCGCTGTAGGCTGATTGGCATTTTTGCAGATTGTCCATAGTGTATGAATGGGTGTGTGTGATGCAAGGTCTTAACAGTGGCTAGGCAGGCAGCAAGAAAAGCAAAAATTCTGAAGTTGGCTTTAATTTCTGTTTAGGCATGCTCCAGAAAAAACCCAAAAATAAATAAAACCAGAAAAAATATACAAAACAAAACAAAAAGGAAAAGAAACAATAAAGATTGCACTTAATACATAACAAGAGAAAAAGCAAATCATTGTCCAGCCCAAGAAACATCCCTTTTCCTTTTGCCAAATGTTTTTTTCTTCCACCAAACTTCACAAAACTCTATCTAAATGGGGCTCCACCCCCCACATTCAAACAGTCCAATGACAACCTTCTATCAATTACAAACTGGGTATTCTATGTTTAACATAGATAGTAGGACCGTTTTCACTTTATTCTACAACCGTCGATAATAGCATATTCTCTAACATGCTCTGTTTTGACAACAAATACCCACAAGCAAAAACATTCTCAATTAATTTCCTCCCCCTCAGGACAGTATATATCTGGCTTCCTGTTTGCTGGCCCCTCCTATTAGAAAGCCCAGAGGAGAAGATAAGGCAAAGAGAATCATTATTATTAAACTAAACACTGTTTATCTACTTCCAATTCATGATTTATTGTTTACAGAAACACAGATACAGAGAATAAACATTAGTCACACTGGAATGTGCACCTTCCATGTGACCTTGATCTGTGGGAAAACAACAATGAATAGAATCTTGTACAAAACAGTGCTGTATAATTCTTTAAATTGAATTAATTGTGTCTCAAACACTCCTTTGTCAGTGTGTGATTGTGCCCTGCAATGGGTTGGCACCTCGTCCAATTTGTCCCCCACCTCGCAATCAATTTGACTTAATTTAGCCAATGTGTATGTTTAAGTAGGAGAAAAGGAAAAAAATCTGATGATGCAACATAAAGTAAGGAGAATTTTCAATATTATATTCAAGACTTTTGAACAGTATCTTTAGATTAATATTGTATCTTGAAGTATATTCTTTATTAATTATTACTTTTATGTGTCATTCTATGAACAAAGTGTGATGCCTCACATGGCATATAGTTCACATTCATGAAGTATCAGGACCACGGCCAGTGCTATCTATACACGCACAATAAAGAAAATGTGTTTGCACAGGGAAGGGCTAGACAAAAGCATGCATGGCTGGAGGATGAAATTGCACAACCAGGGGTTACATTATATATTAAAACACCACCTGCTGAGGGGAGCCTACTGACCCCATGGTGACTCCTTGCTCAAAAATCAATGCCATGATGAGACTGGCTACACTTATAACCTGGGAGGACAAAAAGGGGTGAAAAATACAGTGGCTACTTATAGGAGAGGTTTTTATTAGTCATTGTCAGCATATTCACTAGGTCCAATAGAGGACACCTATAATGAGAAAATCCGCAGTAGTACATACATGACTAGTACAATAACAGGGTTGCAACTGCTCATGACTAAGCATATTTTATCCAGCATTGGTATAAAAAACACCACCAGGAGTAGTAGTGTTGCATTGGCCTTCTTATGCAACCATCAAGGAAGAGATAGGGAAAATGTAAGAACTTGAAAACATAAAAGAGTCTGTGATCTTGACTCTAGATCATTATGATCCAAACTAGCTTATGATCTAACCCCATATACTAATGCTGGATTACACACTTCAGTTCTTTAGCAACTTTCAGAAACTAAACAATGTGTCATAGTTGGACACCAAACCCATGCTCAGTGTGGATGAGCATCTGGGGAGGCCATGATTGGTTTTCACCTAAGACCTAAAAAGGGGTACTGGCTATACAGAAGGTTTAATGGCTGGAAGCTGATAATACACTTAAGGACCCACAGCTAGCAGCATGGCATAGAAGAAATAAAATCACTGCATACCATGCCAAAGAGGAAAGAAATTGGATGAGTAAGGAAGTACACTGTCAAAATAATCTCTCTCTTTCTCTCTGTTGTCATGTCAAACTCATCTCATAAAACCTGGCTTCTAACCAGCTGGTGTTTCACCCGTCCAAAGCAGCACTACCCCATAATAAAGGTATGTACTAGATTGTTTTTTAAATTTCGCTCCTACCAGCTCCCAAAGTAATTCTGACCAATGGCTCCTGCTCCCATAGACAAGTTGATCAAACTTATTACATTGGTTCTATTTTCTAAAATACAAACAAATTGCAATTTTAAACCACAATTGACGCTACCCAGGATAAAATATTTACAAGATTAGAGAATATTGCATTAGTAAAGATTAATGAATAAAAATGGAAAATGTACTGCAAGCATCACATCACATTCAGGGCCTTAAATGTTAATCAACACTGAGCCCTTTCTTTCTCCCTAGAGATTCATAAATGAGCATCTACACCTGCCCACATGAAAGCCCAATGCTCATCTCTACCTCACAACACCTACACATTCTTTGAATTCCACCATCCCACCATGTACTTTTACCTTCCCTCACACACACTTTAATAAATTTGCCCCTGCAGTGCAACTCGTGTTCACATTGGTGCTGTGTCTCAGACCAAAGGTCTAAAACAAAATGGATTCAGGTCATTACATCTACAAATAGGAAAACTGCTATCATATTATTTACTACGATATTAAAATGAATGTCTCTTTTGAAATCTTGACTAAATATTAGATTGACAGTTGACTAAGAGAAATTTTATATGCTGCTCACAATTATAAGAGCTCATTTTTCTTCAGTCCCCATCTTTTTTGTATGTTTTGCTGGGGATATATGAACAAAACATCTTTTACTGAGAATGCAAATTGGTTCTGTGGAAGATTCTTCATCTCTTTGGATCTGAGAATTCATACTATTTATACCTCACAACTATTACACTAAATAACATCTCAAGTTTTTAAATGGCATATTACACAGTACAAATTGTACCAAGTAGACATATATGCATTAGAGTCAGTGCATTAGATATTTCATTACAAACATCTGACTGGTTTAACTTGGTGCTTATATTAAACTAGATCTAGAATTTCTCATCCATGCATTCAAAGGGGAGGTTGGCAAAATAGATTTGAGTTTCCAAATGAACCACAAAATGTACTAATATAATGTACTATGTTTATTATTAAAAAGGCTAGCCTCAACTGACTATTTGAGCCAAATCAGAACTCTCTCTCTTTCTCTCTCACTCTCTCTCTCTCTCTCTCTCACACACACACACACACACAAACAATGATGACCAACATCAATTGTTAAGGTGACCTCCTGGCTCTGGAGAATCTAGTGTCATCAAATGGCCCATAGCACAGTAATTACATCCATAATTCCAAATTAGCTCGGAAGGTCATCTGTCAGAAAGCTCACAGGTTGGGCTGTTTTGTGCTCCAGTGCCCACAAAATATGTATCTAAATTGTCCCACTAAGTCTTTAATACAACCATATTTAATAATGTTTCAGTGTCCCTGCAACAAGTCAGACATTATTAACTTCTCCTCAGCTGTGGAACTAAAGACATTTAATTCCACTAAGTACTTCAGCTTCTAGCGTTTGTGGTTGGCACATTGCATCAGCAAAGGCAACACATGAATATAAATGGATGGGTTGGGATCTCTTGTCTTTGTTCAGCAAAACAGAAAGTGAACTAAATGAAAGAAATAAAATGCTAAAATATGAGATGGTGCATTGCAAGGGAGAGCGGCCCATTCAGAGTCAGAGTTAAGGAGGTAAGACAGTCTCTCCTGGCACTATTTATTACCTCCTGTTAAAATCCCAAGGCATGTTCTGCACTTCAACAATTACTGTGCTATGTTTATTGTACCAGGAGCTGAATACAAATGGGGCCATTTTTGACACAGTGATTTAAGCAGTAGGTTTTTGTAATTAGTTAATGCAACAAATGCACTATGTGCTTTGATAAGCTTCTAGAATCTTCTCCTATTGAAATTTTATCCATGGATTAACCTTACTATATCTTGTGTCTGTTCAGTCAGTAAATGTCTACAACATTTATTCCAGACACCCCACTGATTTCTACCGCATTGTAATACTTGCATACTTGCATATAATACAACCACATTTCTGTAATAGCATTTCATAAGGATGCAATAAGAGGAGAACTCTTGTGTCTCAGTGCTACTTTGGTTAATCCTCTTTCCACACATTTACTACATGGGACATGTATTGCTTGATACAAATTTTAAAATAGAAAGAAGGCAGCATGTCCAACTCAGTAATATAGAAATTTGTGGTTTCTCACTGTCTTCTAACACACAATATTCAGCCCATGAACATCTTGGTAATTAGCTGATGAGTTGAATACTGTGAGTTGAACACTGCATGCTCCTGTAATTGTCTAGACTGGACATATTGCGTTGCAATATGTTGAGATTTGATGGCTGTGTTTTTCTCCATTAACAGTAGTTATTATGGCCAGACTGCATTTGGTATTTGTGAACTCATTAATCCATTAACCTGCTAATATATATGGAGTATGGTTCAGCTGTGATTGATGGTTATGTGCTACTTAACATGCTGTACCTAGCTATTCATAAACACAATGAATACGATGAATAATAATTCATACAATGAATAATGTGTTTTCAGTTCAGAAAAATATTGGCTTTGATTAGCATTGAGTTTCCAATTACCTTTTTCATGTCATGTTTGCAAGCAAATAGAAACTGGAATTATTAGCACTGCAGTGCATAGAGATTAATTTCACACACTCGATAATGTTAACAGCTCACTACTGATTAAAATTAAAATATGGCATGTGTGGAATTTCTGTTGCCTGGTAAACCGCTCACATGCGCTCTCTTTCTCTCTCTGAAAAATCTAATTATGAAGCCAAGAAATAATATTTTTAAAGTCCAGTATGTAGGTAGATGGAATTTTTTATTAATTTCAATTTCATCATGCAGAAATAATCTTCAGTTAGTGATAATGGACTGTAGCCTTCATAATCTTACAGAGAAATTGATGTGACAGCTATATTTCTAAATGACATTGGTCATGAAAACTTCTGATTTAATGCAAAACGTCTAATTAATGCACAGATAGATAATTTCCAAATCGTCATATCATCCAAACAACACTCTTTATCTCTCTCTCTCTCTCTCTCTCTCTCTCTCTCTCTCTCTCTCTCTCTCTCTCTCTCTCACACACACACACACACA
>JAOUWY010000002.1:16722867-16738446 GCA_025728095.1 Prietella phreatophila | reverse complement strand
CTACACCTCTACTCTGTGCACTTTGCTTCCTCTGGAACTCAATTAATGGATCTTGTATAGTAGCACTACTTGTACTGTTCTCTGCTCGATATATCGCTTTGCTTATTTGTAAGTTGCTTTGTATAAAAGCGTCTGCCAAGTGAATAAATGTAAATGTAATGTAAATGTAAAAGAAGTTCTGCCTGCTGAGATATGCAGCACCAGTGGCAATTGCCTCATATATTTTCAGTCACTCAAGTCAGATTTAAATAGAAACATTTTATACAGAGACTTGCAGATAAATACAATTGATTGAGGCATTCATCTTTCCTTTACCACTGCTTAAGCCAAACAATCTAAGCCTGGGGGAACATATTATATGAGAAAAATCCAAAATGTTAGGCAGCAATGAACAGTGATCAATACATTTGAATGAACTAATCAAGACAACAATAAAACTGAAGATATTTGGGTAAACACACAGTTGCAGCACATAAAGATTTTTTTTTAAAAATCAGGTTTTTTCACTCAGTGCTGTGTTTATCTTTCAATAATACAGTATAGCTGGTGAGTATTCAATATCAGATAACATTAAGAGAAATTAAGATAAGACTGCAAAACAAACGTTTAATAGAAATATAATGCATGTTAATTTTTTAAAAACCACACAATAACAAGTAATCACAAAAAGAAGAGACAAAAGTAACAATGTGACAGCAACTAACAGGAAGATGGATCATTATAACGGGACAGTTTTGCTTTTAGTGCTGCTTTGTTTCATTCTGTTCAAACTGTAAGGTATTTCTTATCTTGAGCAACAGTAGGCAATCCTATACAAAACTGGTCTAATATTTAACTCAGTTATTAGCAAGATAATTAATATATATTGGAATAAAAACCACAAAACCTTTTCGCATACCTAGTGATCCATCTACTGTCAAGTGTATACGTGCACAGGTGGAAATGTAAATATTAGATGAAACTAAAATATCAGGGACTAATATCACCTTTTAAAATCCACATAAAAATGTCTTTGTTTAAATTAATCTGTTCAGTAACACTTTATCTGACGGATACCTACACACTGCCTTAATAACACATTTATAAGAATTGCATAAACAGTTCCCTGGTGAACTAGTGGTTTGATTCCTGGTCAGCTACTGGAGGGTTGCACGAGTCAGTGCACTCTTAGTGCTGGTCTCAAGCCTGGAAAAAGGGGAAGGTTATGTCAGGAAGGACATCCGTTGTAAAACTAGTGCCAGAATAAAATATGCTGATGGGTGATCTGCTGTGGTGACCCCAAACGGGAACAACCGAAAGAGGGGAAAAAAATAAGCATTGCATAAATATTTCAGAAAGCAAAGCAGGTTTCATGCAACTCTGTATTTACATGCAAAAAAGAACAATCATCAGTCACTTTGACTGAGATAATGTGTTATTTTAATTTTAAAAGCTTTTTTTTAACTTATACCATATCTACCACCTATTCTTTTTTCTTTGGGGATTTAGTTTACTAAATAAAATTTCATGATTTGCAAGTCAGAGTTGTAACCAATCTGTTTCACTGGCTCACTGATATGCCTTATTGTAAAAACTTTGCTTTGAATTTCTAATCAACTATATTTAAAGCACCTTGAGACATTCCATTGAAAATTAATTGTTGTATAAATAATCTAACCAAACTCTGGCAGTAAAACCCTGTCAGTGATCTGTTATAATCCTAACAATACCTAGACCACTTGACACAAGTACTACTCCACCTCTCATTAAACAGATTTTGTCCCACTCAGTGTGATAACTGCAAAGCATTTTGAAGCGATTCTGGTTCACTGGTGATGTTGCAGTAATTGCTTTAGTCCTGAATTATATTTAAAGGAATACAAAAATATTCTCTCCTAACTGAAATAAAAAGAAAAGCTATGTCAAAATGCATTTGATTGATTATACTGTGGCTCTACCTTTAATACAATCATCCCTTCTAAACTTACAACCAAGCTTCACAACCTTGGTCTATCCACCACCACGTGCAACTGGAAGGCCCCAGACAATCTGCCAAGTAGATCTCCCACACTCTCATCATGAACAGAGGTACCTCCTAGGTTTGTGTCCCCTGCCTGATGCTCTTCACACACCCATGTGGGTAACATCATAAAAATGTGATCACAGGGAATGAAGAGACAAAAGCGAGGTGGCAGACCTGGTGTGAGAACAACAATCTCACCCTAAACATCAGCAAGACCTAAGAGATGGCTATAGCCCTGAGGAGAGTGAAGGGACATCACAAGCCCCTGCTGAATGGAGGGTTTGAAGTAACTACAAGTTCCTGGGTTTCTTTTTCACTGAGGACTATGAAAACACAGCAGAGGTTGAATTTCCTGCGATCGCTGAGGAAATAAGTCATGTTACTGGTGATACTCAAGCACTATAAGTGTACAGTGGAGTGCATCCTAACCTGAGGCATTGCATGTGGTTTGGTAAATGCACTACAGAAGACAATAAAACATTAGGACAGCCCAGAAAATCATAGGAACAGATGTACTGAAGGACATCTACACCAGGAGAGTCTGCAGATGGGCTAAAAGTGTCATCCTGCCCACACATATGAAGCTGTTTAAATGGTACAGGTGCATTACAGCCAGAACATCTAGACTCACTGACAGCCTGTGCTCGCTCGCTCTCTCTCTCTCTCTCTCTCTCTCTCTCATATATATATATATATATATATATAAAAAACACCTATTATTTATACCAGTAGTTTTTAGATTCATATTTCTTCTTCTTGCACTACATCAACATTACTGTATTTTTTAATTGTATCCTTATACTCTTATACATTGTTTTGTTACTTTACTCTTTATTATTCTTTTTTACTGCATCACCCATGAAGAGATTGCAAACTACAAACCTCATTTTACAAAGAACCTTGTGCATCTTGTATATTATCCACTCATATATTGTAATCACCCCCATAAATGATTATAAATCTAAAGTAAGGTTAATCACTGTTTAAAATATTTAATGTCCATTCTAGTGAGTGCTGGGTCTAAATGACAGAATTATTAGTTACAACGATGCTGCTGCTGCTTTCAATAACATTGGCAAATAAAATTAATTTCAAGGAAACCAAATGCATTCAACAGCTTTCCTTAAACCAAATGACTCATCACATTAACATTGCTTTAATCAGTACTACGTTAGTGGTGTAGTTTAAAAGATCCAGATGCTCTATGCAAATGCAAACTTGATTAGGGTGCGGAATCCTGAAAAGTTTACAATAACGCAAATAACCGCATTGGAATTTTAATTTGCATATATGATTACCATTTACAGAATAGGAAATACTGTAAATAACAGCTCAGATAAACTCAGGAACTGAGGTAAAAAGGGGGAATGTTAAAACTTTTAAGCGGGCATATATGCATTAGGAAAACGTGACCCTAGGATAAAAACCAAGACAATGCCATTGTTTGTCTACAGCGAAGTGTGTTTAGAGAGAGAAGGAGCATGAGGGAATAACTGTTCCTGCTGTGCTTCAACATATAGTTTTTATTAATTAAGACTAAAGAGCAGGTGTGACATTAGGACAGTTTTATTAGAAACATCAGGTAAATAATTCTATAATACTATGAATAACAAGCATGAATATCAGAACATCACAAAAAGGCTGTTTTCATACTCCACAAGCCAGCATTGTTTACAGCTGGGATTTATCATTTCCGCACTACATGGAGATGTGATAGAAAGATGAAAGAGAGAGATTACATGACACTCAAGATGATCTTCAGATGGTGACTTGAGGCAACAGACACTTGTAGAATAGGCTACAGTGATACAGCTTCTGTATTACTTGGTAGTTTTGGGGGAAAAAGATGCATCTGCTATACTAATTCCACTGCAGGGGAAAAGAGTTTATCATTTGTAACTGGACAGAGATGGTGTTGTAGTTTAGCAGGGCTTCCAAACACCAAGCCATGTAATCCACCACAATTTATAGTCTAAAGCGTAACCGACTTCAAACACAGAGGACACAATTGAACTGTTAATTAACAACCCAGTCACTCGTAAAATTAGGCATGTTGGGAGTAAGGAGAACTTCATTTGTGCAGTATTTGGGTTCACAACATAAAACAGATTAGAAGTCAGATTAGGAGACCTCCTAGAGATGTTACTTTAAGGACGCAGAAATGGTGATCGGTGCATGTGTGTGTGAAAGAAAACACTTAGGCAGCGCTGGATACTGCCAGCTTCTTCAGGTGATCCATAAACACCTGCAAACTCACATCGTCGGTTAGGATGGGTGCACCAGACTCCTGCATACAGAAAGGTAAATATTTACATATGAAAACCTTAGAAAGTCATTGCTCATTGTTGTAATGAGCAATTAATTTAATGGCCAAAAAAAAATCTGTAATTCTGCATAGTTGTTAGTGCATACGTGTGTATTAATTTAGTTACATTGCCAGTATAACGTTCAGACAGGCTTTTTTGTTTAGACATGTGTATTCTGTTCCCCTAGGAACAATATTAACTTTATTACAAATGTTTCATAAATATAAAATGTACCCTATATGACCTGTATAATAATGTACATAAGCTCTGACCCTACGCTACCGGTCAAAAGTTTAGACAAACTCATTCGTAATTTCTTTTCTCCACATTTTTATAATAATAATAATAATAATAATAACAGACTCATCAAAACTCTGGAGTAACACAAATGGAACTATGGGAATTATGCTGTGATAAAAAAAAAAAAAAAATTTTATTTTTTAACATCTTCAATAGTAGACACCCTTTATGTCTAGAATTTCCAGAAATGTATTCTTGGCATTTTCTCAACTGCTTTCTTGAGGAATTTCCCTGAGATGCTTTTTAAAACAGCATTAAAAGCAGTTCTCACCAACGCTGGACATGTATTGGATGCTTTTCGGAATATTTCGATCCAAGTTCTCCATTTAAAAATATATTTCTTTTAATCATTTATTTCAAACATTTTATCATAAACCTTAAGCTTAAAATATTTTTAAGATCATGAGAAACATTTCAGTCAAGTGTCTCCAAACTTTTGACCAGTAGTGTACTCTGAAGACAAGCATTTAGTACACTGAAAACACTGACTGTGGTCGCTCGTACTTACCTGGCCCCAGGCATACATGTTGTTGTGGGTCTGAGAGGGGTTGACTTTGGACAGCAAGAACCGAGCCTGATGGAGAAAGAAGAAAAAGGGAAGAAAAAAAAATAAATCAGCATTGTGCTGCAGGTAGTGCCATGATTTCAATCTGAGCCCTAAGGTGCATTAAACATGGACACTACATAACATTGCAGACACTGATTGAGCCATTACAATCTAGACTGATTATGAACCATTAATATGCACCCTCTCTGTAATCCTCCAGAGCATGAGTTCTACAGAACAATCATCTAGATTTTCTTCAAATTTGGACTTTATTTGCATCTGAGAAATTGGCTTTTAATTTCTTATACAGTTGCATGTACAGTTCCTACAGCTGCCTAGTAGGAGGAAGTACTAAATCTAGAAAGGAAGAAGTTTTCATTCAATCAGAAGAACCAAGTTCTCTCTGGCTATGTAGGTTTACCTGGCTGCCCCCATGCTCAGTGTCAATGTAACGAGGCATGGGGAAGCGTGTTTGCAGGATCTCCTGAGCGTCATCTACTGGAGCTTGAAGGAGGTGCCGGAAGTTTTCATACTCAGGCATGTCCTGGTAGCCAGCTTTTCTCCACTGAGCCACTGTCTGCAGAGAAAAAGACAATACTGCTATATGTAGCACTTTAAAAGGTACAGGTGTAACAAACCTCTTCTTGTGATTATAATATTATTATGAGGAATTTCAATTTCTCTAGCAGTGAGACAATAAGACTAGTGATCAGATATTTTCTCCTCTGACGCACCACACATGCTGGAATAAATAATAAACCATTTAAATCACAATCAAGGCTAGTACATAGACAATAATTTCTGAATAACCAGCAAAAAATTGCTTACCTCTCCATGGTAAATGAGGATCTGGAAGAATGTGTCCATCAGAAGGATTCGGTCTGGCAGAATGCTGCTGCTGTCCAACAGCACTGGCTACATGTGAACAATAATTTCAATAAAGAATGAATGTTTTTGTTTTTCTATCATACAGTCATAGTACAGATGTAGGCAGCTTGGTGCATGTCCTTTATAAAATGTGCCTAGTGGGTCAAGATACTTCTATTTTCTACACATTCTATTTGTCTGACTGAATCATTTGACAAAAGTGTGTTACCCCCTGTCTCTCATCACTCCTGGCTATGAACAACATGTAGCACAGCTGGACAGATACCAAACATATAACAGTATTATAAGCAATGTTTTAAAACACGAATCATCACTCGGGATCCTTCAACCTGCCAGTACTGAGAGATTTTGCTGGCAGCTCAAACTGTGAAAATTCCACACTTCGACAGGAAAAGGAACCAGGGATAGCAATTATTCTCACTTACACACACGCACAGACACATATGCTTGCACAGATTCTCCAACTAAGGTTTCAAAATCGATACAAATCCCTGGGATACACAGAAGAAAACAAATCATCTTTGGTAATGGAAAAGAGTTTACTAATTAAACACAAGTACAGCTTGCTAGGATATGATAAGAGACACCTGGCAATAATCTGTTGGGTCATGGGAGTTAAGGTTTATGATCATTATGACAGTGCATTTCAGAGGCACTACAGACTACCTCATATGAGAATATGTAATGGATTACGCTGGATAACTATATAACAGTAAAGTGCATAAATAACCAGTATAGATAGTTAAGTAAATCATCACCATACGACATCTCTAATTAAGTGACTAAGTATATGAGTAAATTATAATCTACACAAACCCCACATGTAAAAATCAAACGTGAATAAATAAGTATCTGACTACCTCTGGGGGACCGTTGAAGGAGTACGCATACAGAATTGGCTGAATCATGATGAGAGACTGAGTCAGATCCTGCCTCATAAAATGGTGTCTGTAGTAGGAGCTCTCATCGGGACTGTTATTGAATACTTGTAGGAATGGAGACCTCCTCAGATGGAACATAAACTGTTAAGAGAGAAAAATCTGAATGAAACTTCAGCAGACCAGAGGCAAGATATGGGATATAAACCACAAAGTGAGAGTCAGAGGTTTCGTTCTCACCTGAGGATAGAGAGAGAAGGTCTCAGAGAAACGGAACGAGTTAGGGTCATCTTTGTGGTAATCTCCAAATTTCTGACACTGAAACAAAAACAGTAAACAGACGGTTATGAAATAGCTGGGGAAAAATTTGTGGAGAGAGTCAAATCTATTTCTTTTTAAGCTTTCTGATTCACGAGTGATCTAATTTGACTGTTCTCACCAGACGGATAAGCTGTCTATCCAGCCAGCGCAGGACATCTGGTCCCTCTTCTGATTCGGCTCTATAGACGGCCAGACGGGCCATGAGGATGGCAGAAGCCTCCTGATCAAATGATGCAGAGATGTTCTGAATCTGTGTCTGAGCATCCGCCCAGCTGAAGAATGACAAGGGGGAAATCACAACACAGTCCTCTACACACTTATTCAGTCTAAGCCACACTCATTCACCTACTGCTGTCTGAATCTTAAATAATTAAACAAATATGGATTCTGAAGGTCAATGATTACTAGGAAAACGACTCTTAAGAGAAACTCTATGGTCATCCCCACCCCACTCAGAGACAATACCCCATGCTAAAAGTAGAGGGCTGAAATTAACCACAACCATTAGAATATACACACTGGGTTGTACTCCAACTTCTATAATAAAACGGCAAACAAAGCCCCAGTAGCAAAAGATAACATCAGTTCACTAAATCTGTAGTTTAGCTGCTGTAACAGCTGAAGTGAATGAATACAAAAAGAGGAACTAACTTCCTGGCGACAGTGGTGACTCGGATACGTCTCTGTCCACTGGAGTGCTGGTACTGGGTCACATATTGTATGGCACCTCGACCTCCCTGGGGGATTGGAGCATTGTGCTGTAAAACAGGACAAAAACACTTTTTCCAAACAACCCACATGACCTTGACACCAGGTGTGTCCTATACTACATAGCCTATACATATAAAACAATCAAGATGTGTTCTAGTACAAAACAGTCTGGCAACAGTGCAATAGTCGCTAATGTTCTAAGTATCATATTAACAGATCCAAATAAATCATCCCACATATCTGGACAGTTATTCATTTCAAAAGGCCCATAGCAACTCTAACTACTTTTTGATCAATGAACCACACATCCCTTCACTGATGTTAGGACGACGGGCAAGGCAGAAAACAATTCAGAGTTGGCAATCAGGAGCAACAGCTTTCTGTAATGCTAGAAGCAATTTAGACCAAATACATGGCAAACTGCCAGCATCTCAATTACATGACTTTTCTGCTGCCACAACAATGCCAAATGCAGTTTCAGTTTGCCATTGATGATTAAGCCAACAAACACCAAATGAATATTTTAAGTGTATTTGACAGGACCAAAATGTTTTTGTAGCCAAAATTGATCACTCATTTTCACTCTTTGTGTGATCATTTAGACAAGGAAAAAACAAAGTATTATGCCCCAGTACATCAGCAGTCAATAAGTTATTGCAAAAGTCATTGTTGTTTGGCGTATTCTTCTTCCCAGATTGTCAATCATAAGAAAAGTCACGTAAATAAAAAAGGCACAAACAGAATATAATTGGAAATAAGACTTAAGCTTAGAGAATTCTGCAGAGCAATAATTAATCATTAAGTCTTAAACCGCTTTAGAGTCATGCTTCTTGCCAATTACCCTAACACCACTTGTGTGCAGGAAGGCTCATTAACTTGCCAGTCAGTAAATACAGCAGTAAGAGGATATTAAATCTGGAGATTCTTGTTTACAGAACAGCCTAGCGCCAGTCATTTGCCACAGCCTGTATCCACTGAAGCTGTCCTCTTTAAAAAAAAAAAAATTAAAAACGTGTGGCTGTGTACATAGTTTTACCACTTAACGTTAGAGAAGACTGGTAGAGAAAAGGACGACTAAGCTGACGCTCCCCACAGAGATTAGTGTGCTGAGAAAGTTAATGACTGCATTGGATCACCCAATCATGAGGCGCAGCATCATGTCCACACCTGC
Organism: Prietella phreatophila; assembly: GCA_025728095.1. Lineage (NCBI taxonomy): Eukaryota > Metazoa > Chordata > Actinopteri > Siluriformes > Ictaluridae > Prietella > Prietella phreatophila. The sequence goes on along the minus strand of JAOUWY010000002.1, from coordinate 16,729,322 downwards.
ATAACAGCCACCATCGCTCTCTGGAGCTTAGACACGGTGTGGGATAACTTGATTGTAAACTCTTTGGAGAAGTCTAACACAATGGTTGGGATTCATGGTACTGCAACCGAGGTGCAAGTGATACAGGTTAGTCGTTGTAAATGCCGGTCTTCAGACATTAATGTGAATATAGAAGGACGGAGTGACTTCTAGCTTACAGGATGCAGTGGATAGAGGTGGCATACGCAGCTCTGATGATTAGTTCCAGTTTGTGCTCCGTGTGTGGGAACACTGTACTACTTCTCCTGCTGCTGTCTGACAGGAGCCTGCAGACGGAGACATGGACCCTGACACTCAGTTTCAGCCTGAGTGATCTGGCACTCGGCCTCTCCACCGTCCCTTTCGGAGCCCATAACAGCCTGTTCCGGCCAGAGGGATACGCCAGCTCGAGTGCGCTGTGCCAGGGCAGCGCCTTTCTTTTCCTGCTGCTCCAATTGGCTTCAGTCCACTCACTCACCTGGGCTACCATCGACAAGTTCACAGAGATCTGCTTCGCTCTTAACTACGCACAAATCTTCAATGCCCGCAGAACCAGAGTGATCCTCACCGTCATTTGGGTCTATTCACTCTTGAACGCATCTCTGCCGTTGCTGGGCTTTGGAAGCTACAGCTACAGCAGCAGCAGGTTTCTCTGTGCTCCCAGTTTTGAGCCTGCCAACACTGGCTTCAATATGCTCATCATAGTGGTGGGAATCATCGTGCCCATTTTGGCAATGTGCTCCATGTATGGATACATAGTGTACATAGCCAGGAATCAAGTACGACGAGGGACATTTGTTTGCAACGAACACCACTGTTTTTATGTTCCTGACAATAATTATTTCAAGAGCTCCATTGTCATGGTGACAACCACAGGTAAGCTGCATGAAAACAAGTCAAGATTACTGCAAAATGCTGCTTTATTGGTGGCGTTTGATCTTTGACTTTCAGTAGAGGATAAATCTTTTCAAAATGTCATTAGTATCTTTTTTGCACATTTAATGTCTACTCTAATTCACTGCTCCAAGTCATTAGTCAAAGACGATAAAAGTCAGAAATTAAGATACATTCACCAAATAAGTTGATTGGCGAGTTCATTGCTCCTTAACATTTCTTTTATATAATACAATTCTAAGCTAGCAATAACAGTAAATAAGTGTACAGTTAAAGGCTAACAAGAACACAAACAAGATTATGAACAAAACAAAATTCACACAGGCAATAAGTCAGCACATCAGTAATATACGATTCCACTCATTAAAATATACTATCCTGCTCTTAATGATTAACCGAATCACATGATCTGTGTATGTCAATAGTGTGTCTGCTCATTTGCTGGCTGCCATACATCACTATCTGCTTCTACGAGACTCTGACAGGAAGAGAGAGCCCTCAACCCGCCTCCGCTATAGCCATGTGGCTAGTGCTCTTCACCTCCACACTCAACCCGTGGATCAACTCCATGTCCCAGACGTAAGCACTGGAGTCACTTAAGCCCAGGCTGGTAACAAGGTCTCATTTTGTGTGAAAAAGAGCCGTGGTAAATGCTTAAATCTGTTGGGGTGGTATGACACAGACTTCTATGGGCTGAACGCCATGTAAATATTACAAATAACTTTTTCTTGTTTTTTTTTTTACTTTATTTCGCCACTCTTTATCTTTAACTTTAGGGAACAGAAAATAAATGCCTTAAGTAATTGCTTGTCATAGTTTTCACAGAACTGAAGTGCGCTCACAGACGACAGCTTCTCTACCTGCCTCTTTGTGTGTGTGTGTGTGTGTTTTACATGACATCTTGTGCTGACACTGTTCTGTACTCTCAGGTCACCTGGTGTGTTCTATTAAAGACACTGTTTAAATGCCATAGCCTGAGTGTTGAGAACTGACAGAAGCTGACATTTGCCCATTGCAATGACACACAGTGCTCAGCCCCAAGCATGTTCAACAAATACAGCTCAACAGCTGCTCTTTAAATATGTATATATATTTATGCCAGGTAAAATAAATGGGATATTAATGCAAGATATCACATCACCCAACATTTACAAGTTCATTTATCTCAGAGCTCGAAATTAACATTTTTATTTGGTAGCACTGGTGACCCAACTTTAAAAAGTTAGGAGCGCCAGGAAAAATTTAGGTGTACCCATACCCATATATATTACCAGATATATATACTTTTCTTGTGTCTTCATTTAAGTCTCTCAATCATTTACTGCAGCATGCTTCGTCTTCAACCAGCCCAAAAGAACCCATGTCACACCCCTCTTCATCTCCCTCCACCGGCTTCCTGCAGACACCCATATCAAATTCAAGGCCTTGATGCTCACATACAAACCTTGTCTGGAACAGTACTCTCCTACCTCAGCACTCTCCTCGAGGCTTACGTTCCCTCACGCAATCTGCGATCAGTTAACAACCGATGATTAGTAGTGCCTACTCACCGTGGCTCAAAGTCCCTTTCCAGAACCTTCACACTAACTGCCCCTCAATGGTGGCATGAACTTCAACCTCAATCTGCAGAATCGGTCACTATTTTCAAAAAAAACAACTAAAGACCCACCTCTTTCATGAACACTCAACTAACTCCTAAAATGCCAACCCCCACATTATTTATTTTAAATAAATTAAAATAAAAAAGCCCACCAAGTCTGGCACTTACACCTCTACTCTGCGCACTTTGCTTCTCTAGAACTCAATTATAAATATTGCATGGTAGCACTACTTGTATTGTCCTCTGCTTGATATCTCTTTGCTTGTATTTCCTCATTTGTAAATCGCTTTGGATAAAAGCATTTGCTAAATGAATAAATGTACTGGCGCTTTAATTCAGCGTGAGAAGCTCAAAATAAACTCAACACTGAAACTCCCGCTTCACTGCTGCTCCTAAAAGCACTCATTTGTTAACATGCACGCCAAAAAAAATCTGTGTTCTTTTCATCTAAAGATGAAGTTTAGTTGGTTATGTAACGTTGGATAGAACGGTGGACCGGTCACTGTATCGGCGCACAGCAGGCACATACTGTGCAGTAATTAGCGAACGTTTGTAGAGAAATTAAAACAGGTTGCACCTCAACAATTATTAGCTGCACTTGCAAAAAAAGCTCCAAAATATATTTTGAGGTTGTACGGATTAAATATCAGGAGCATATGCGACAAACATGGTTGCAATTTCAAGCCTTGAATTTTTGTGTGTGGGAATCCTATGAATTGCATGAAATCAGCCAGAAATTGAATTTTTTTTTCTAAACCAGTGGTAGAGAGATTTTACAGTCACTGGGGGCTGTTGCCACAGTAGCTTGGTTTTCCATTACTGGGCACAGGCATAGAGTAATTTATATGTCAATAGTCTCTACATAAAATGCTACATGTTAAATTAATGTGATGCTAGAACATTCTTTGACTGGAGTGTGAATGTAGTGTGAATGTGGGTGGTTAATCATGACCTTGTTCGTTTTAGGAGGTACAGAGTCGCCCTGCGCAGGAGTGTCAATAAACTCTGGCGGTGTGCACGCAAGAACTCCTTCTCCACAAGTACAGAAATGTGCAGAGAGAGTCACAACTGTCCCTGCTCAGTGTCCAGTGCACCTCAAGCACTCACTGACCCTGTGAATGAGTACGAAGAGAGCTGAGCATGCTTTTCTTACTGCAGGCTGCTGTGTGAATGCAAGACCATGCAAAGAAGGTGCTACAGAAAATAAATAAAATTAACACCTTTTAATGGGAACCAGAGTAACTAACTGGGCTTTGGAGACAGACGACAAGCACACACATGCATATTTAATGACCTGAGCTGTACAGTGAACAGTTCCTTCTGAAACAGCTCTTACAGAGAGAAACACTTTTTTTTGCAAAAGAATATTGAATGAACTTTTACCGTTTTAAAAATATATATATTTAAATAAACTGACACGTGTTCTGACTGAGAAGCAAGACTAATTGGTGCTCTTCAGTTAGAAATGTTTAACCAGCTGAGCAAAATGATTTAAAAAATAAATAAATAAGAAGACTTTTTTGTGGTCATGAAAAGTAGTCTGCCTGATGCATGAATTTCAAGACAAACTATACTGCAAAACAAGAAATAAAATCTATTGATTCCATTTCAGCAGCTTGAGCAAATATTCATGTTTCTTGATAGGATCTGCCCTCTAGTGGACGAGCTTAACATAACACATAATAACCTTAATGACTGCGCTGCTTTGAAAGAATCATGAAACCCCCCTTCCAGCTCGTCTACCTCACAATCTTTTTGAAAAATGCAACTTAAATGGATGTGGATGGCTGGGAGAAGAAGGGAGGGGAGTGGGCATGACAGGTCAAGGCAGGGGAGGAAGAGTGTCATAGGAAAGCACCAAGTGCTGTCATGAATAATTAAGAGACAGCGTGTTCTCATATTATAAGAACACGCCGTCTCATGCATAATATCATATGTCATAGAAGTACTATAGTACGTTGCAGATGTAAATCTACGTATGTAGATTTTAAACCCAGAACACGAAAATAGCGTAAAAGTTCTCTCATACAATTAAAATTAACGGATGCTAACGTTGTCTTATGATGTGACACAAACACCTCTTAAAATCTAGGAAAATGTACTTATACTTTATGACTCTTTAAATATCTCATAAGCTTATTTATAAATGTACTCAGAGGCATCTAACTTGTAGGTATACCTCTGAATCCAACCAGTCATTTCTTACTACATGAACTTACAGGAAACAAGACTTTACATAATACTAGAAGTACATGGTCTAGTGATAGGAGTGAGACCAATAACACACATACCTGATTGACAACTTCAAAGTAAACTGCTAGCGTGGTGTTGGGGTCCAGACCACAGATCTTCCATTGGCAGGTACCGCCTGTTCCAATTTCCTGGAATAAGTGACAAGAGGATAGGTCAGAAGAAATTTGGAATGCTTCATTAACAATTGAAGCTCTGACATCACCAAGAAAGCAAGAATATATCAACTTGCAGTTTTTATCAAACATTTTTGCTGTACATCGGATGCATGGCTAAAGTCCAACTCACATTTTCTGACACGCAAGGTCCCTTGGCGTTCAGGGAGACACATGGTCCAATTGCTCCAGATATCTTAATCTCTCTTGATGTCTGAAATATAAATGGTGGTTATATATGTTGACTACTTTTATAAGACATGAAGACTGATAGGAAAGCAAGCTAAGACTGTACCTTAATCTCTAGAGTTCCTGCAAAGGCCATTTTAAAAGATCCTTGCACGTCCTTATTGAAAATCCTCTGGAAGGTTTGCTTAAACAGAGACGTGTTGAAGGAATCTGCCATCACCATATAACCCCTGCAACAAGAGTGATCCTTACCATTTTAATGAAAGCCACAAAAAATAGCTCCACAAAAGCATTTCATGTGTGAAAACAGATTTTCAGAAATTATATTCACACCATGACCTTTTGCGATATTGATAACTGTGACATCAATTTTATTTGGAAAATGTAAAATCTCTACAACTGTCTACCATTTTACAATCAGTTACAACAGACATTAAACCAATTATAATGTTATATGCTACATGCTCACGCTGTGTAGTTGGTGCAACACTTCATCTCTGCCAATCCAGTCTGGTCCAAAGCGCAGGCATAAATGTCAATGATGTGACCATTGGCTGCGGCTCGGTTTGCCAAGGCTTCATAGTGCTACAAGAACATAATGGCACGTTAAGCTCTCAATTCTAATCATTCACCAATGAGTCAAGATTTTATTGAGATCATCAATGCCTATATCTTGCAAATGGCAATAAAGAGCTACAGCTGTCAGTCCCAAATGCTGATTCAGGCAACTCACTTTAGTGGCTTTTTTCATGAATTTCGCATTGTCTTTCTCTATGTCGTGCCAAGAACGGATGGGTGTCTTCAGCTCATCTCCAACCACCATGCCCGGGCCCTGGGTGGCTGGACCACCAATAAATGTCATTATTCGAGCCCCTGTATTGGGGAAAGTGCACTACAGGGAAAGAGAGAGAAAGAGAGGGGGGGGCATTTAATTAATGAATGACAAATTATACTTATTTACATACTGCAAAATGAAACCGTATTACTTAATTAATCATATTAATTGTCAAACACCATATTCTTAAGCAAGGTACTTAACCCTCCGTGGTCCAGGGGGCCGTATCATGGCCAACCCTGCACTCTGACCCTAGCTTTCTATCAAGCAGGGATGTATGAACAGAATAATTTCACTACACTATGAAGTATATGTGGCAAACAAATGCTTCTCCAAGATTAAGTACAAACATTTTGAACAGCACATTAGCTGCGTCCATCTGATCCAAACAATAATAAATAAACTTTATTATGAAATAATAAATAAATAAAACAATATACCGTAATTTCCGGACTATAAGCCGCTACTTTTTTCACATGCTTTGAACACTGCGGCTTAAACAATGACGCGGCTA
>JAOUWY010000002.1:16701378-16720370 GCA_025728095.1 Prietella phreatophila | reverse complement strand
ATTTTTTTTTTAAGTAGTAATTGTTTTGACTATTTCAGAGAGCAACAACTAAATCATGGGTAGTATTTTTGAGTGGCGAAGTGGTTACTTGGAACCCAAGTGCTTTAATAAACAGGGTAGATACTGCGCTATGTGTGAGGTTCCCATGCCTGAGGAAAGAGACTCCAATGTAACCTTAAAAATGTCACAGTGTAAAAGATAAATCTAAGTATTTCACAAGCCACATACGCTCTACAACATAACTTTTTCTTCTTGCTGAACTTTTGTGGGCTTATGACACACGAACACACACACAAAAAATAAAAAATAATAAAAACAAATGTATGACATACCACCCCCCCCCCTTCTCAGGACATTGAAAGCAAACGCTACAACTTTTGTTTTAGTCTTCTTCAATCGCACCGATATCAAAAAGTATGAACTTATGGTGTATTATGTATCACAGAACTGACGGTATCATTAAACCACACCGACAAAGTATCATGTTTTGACAGTTTATGTTACTCTGTGGTCCCCAGTACATGATCGGAGATGCAGGGCTGCCCTAGTAGTTGTGACTGGTCTATCCTTTAGACAAACAGGGTCTGCCAGTGGCACATTTGTTTTTCCCATATCAGGACACCTTATGAATGTTTAAAGAGAACCGTCAGTCGTTGGACAGATTTCCTTATGTGAACCCATCAGAATAAGCAGACGAGACAACGAGGACACAGTCCTTACTCACCATAGAGGATTGAGTACAGCCCGGCAGGTAGCACGGCTACACAGCACTGGTTCATACTGTATAGGTGGGAGATCCGGACGCTCTTTCAGTGGGGTAAAGAGAGAGGCCACAGGCACTACCATACGCGTGGCCTCCAGACGGCTGGACGGCCAAACGTTCCAGCTGAAACGCACTCCATCACGGTCTTCGTTCTGCTGAATGAACTCGGGGAAGGTTGTCATTGCACCCTCTAGGAATGACGTGCTGTGAGGAAAATGTACATAAGCTTACTGAACTGAAGCAGCAACAAGAATACCAAGTTAACGTGAAAAGGCCACACAGATATAGCACCGTCACACGCATTACAGCAACTTCATCACGTACGTGTGATAAAAGGTGTGCTGAACAACTGAGGGCTTATATATAAAAATGACCGAACATAAACTGGACTTCCGCTTACGTCACATGGACAACCGAGCAGAACTTTCAACTCTGACGCAACGAAAATATCTTGTTGGATGTTTGTTGCTGTAGTTTCATCCAAAAGGTGATTTCACAGTGCTTTATTTAAAACACACACACACACACACACACACACACACACACACACACACACACAGAGAAGGTTGTTCTCCTAATGTAACGTTATTATCTACAACACCTTTCATATAAGTGCCTCAACTGCAAAAATAGACGTCTTATCAAAAACTTTGTCAAAATCAGTCATTATCAGCAGACTTGTCTTTCACTATAATTATTAACAGACTTTCATAAACAGACATGAAGAAGGAAACGACGGAGGCAAGTCCATGTTTTAAACTGGGTCATTCATTAGAAATGCTACATTAGCGACGTTAACACCGCTAGACAGCTCAACACTTTATAAACCCATTATTTGACTACATATCTGAAACCAAGTTGAGATTTAAAAAATAAAGAAATAACCACACATATACTTGTTCAACACACCGTCAGCGACGTTAACATATCAACACGTCCTAGACATTTTCGCTAGCGAGAGAACCGGATTAGGGTACGGAGGCGACCTGAAACAGAACCGATACTGCCTTATTTACACTAGCGTGTAAAAAACAACAACTACCGAGTGCTTTTACTTAAAACACCCAGCCGAATACCTCACAGAGAACTATTTAATCATTGTCCATATATAACACGCCGTCCGGGATTATTTCATCAAATAATGAACATACCTAAAAGTAGGTTCTCTGAGGCGCCCGGGCGGACTCTACTGACGCGCTGACGTAGCAAACATGGCTGAAGCAGCGCTGCCACGTCATTACAGAGCTGCAGGGGAGGAGCTAGTGCTGCTACCCCACCTTCAGCCCGGGTTAACCCCATCACTCCTTGCGCCATGACAACACTTTGCAGATTACACCACCCGAGACCTGCTGTCCATCAGAATGCAAACATTCATTCATTTACTCTTCCTTATACTGCTCAGGATGGTGCTGGAACCAAACCCTATCCCGGGGACACGGTGTTCACAGGAATACATCCTGGATAGGACACCAGTCCGTTGCAGGGCATCCTGCACACATATAGTCACATTTGGAGGACATTTTGTGGCGCTAATCCACCTACCAGTATGTGTTCAGGGGGTAGGAGAAAACCCGAAAACCCAGAGGAAACCCTATGGGAACACCACACAGAGCGTAACTTTAGCTCAGTTCAAAGCCAATCAAACACTACCTACAAGATTCAAACAGCATCACTGAAGAAAAGAAGAAGAAAATCAACAGTTGAGGCTTGGCAGTATTTCTTCTAATAAGGGCCTGTTTTAAATCTTCAAAAAATATTTACTTACTTATTACATACTTAATATATTACTTCACTTACACTCGCTGAGCACTTTATCAGGATCTCTATAATAGTACTGGATAGGGTTCTTCCTGGCAGTGATTCCACAAGATGTTAGAAACATTCCTTTGAGGTTCTGATCCATGTTGATATGATTACATTATGTAATTCCTGCAAATTTTTCAGGTGCACAATCATGCTGTGAATCTCCCGTTCTACCACATCCCAAAGGTGTTCTGTTGGATTCAGATCCTTTAACTGAGAAAGCCACTGAAGAACACTGAACTCATTGTCATGTTCATGAAACCAGTTTGAGATGACTTTTGCTTTGTGATATGGTGCATTATCATGCTGGAAGTAGCCATTATAATATGGGTAAATTGTTTCCATGAAGGGGTGCACATGGTCCACAACAATACTCAAATAGGCTGTGGCATTCAAGTGATGATTGGTATTAATTGGCCTAAAGTGTGGCAAGAAAACATTCCCCACAACATTGTACCATCTCCACCAGCCTGGACTGTTGACACAAGGTCCATGGATCCCTGTTGTTGGTGCCAAATTCTGACTCTACCCTCTGTGTACCTCAGCAAAAATTGAGATTCAGCAGACCAGGCTGTTTATCCAGTCATCACCTGTCCAGTTTTGGTGAGCATGTACCCACTGCAGCCTCAGATTTCTGTTCTTGGCTAAAAGAACTGGAACATGGTGTGGTCTTCTGCTGCTACAGCCCACAGCCCATTGCCGTCTCAAGGTTTGATGTGTTGTGCATACTGAGATGCTTTTCTGCTCACCACAACTGTACAGAGTGGTTATCCGAGTTACCGAATCAGTCCTCCTTGTACATTGACCTCTCTCATCAATAAGGAGTTTGTCTGCAGACCTGTCGCTCATTGGATGCTTTTTCTTTAAACACTAGAGACTGTTGTGCATGAAAATCCCAGATCAGCAGTTATAGAAATACTTAAATCAGCCTGTTTGGCCCCAAAAATCATATCATGGTCAAAATGACTGAAATCACATTCCCCTACTTCCCCTCCCCTTCTAGTGGTTGATGTGAACATTACCTGAAGCTTCTTGCCCATATCTGAGCATTGCACTGCTGCCACATGATTAGCTAATTAGATAATTGCATGAATTAGTAGGTGTATAGATGTTTTTAAATGCTCCATGCATGTATATACACTTCAATGGTTGATTATAAATTATTCTTACTGTAACATATTTATACAGCATTTTTCTAAATGTCCATTACAGAGGACAGCAACTCCTTAAACCAAGCTGAGAGGCATAAACACAACAAAATAAACAAACATCAATTAAAATGTTGCTATATAAATTTATTATATTATGACAAAATATTGCCACAGACTTATCGGACACTACAGTTATTTAGTCTCACATACAAAGCCAAAGTTCTTCTAAGGCAATTCCAGGAAAAAAGGACTCAGACAATGAACCATGATTTCTTATTTTTTCCCCCCAACTGTACACATCTTAATCACAAAAGGGGGAACAAAATCACAAAACCTGTTTTCCTTGAGATTCATACATAAATGACAGCAGCAATTACTAGCAACATTTTAAAAAGGATGAACATGTCTGAATGTGTGTCATGTGATACACAAGTAGCCAGATCAGACTCCTTTAAACATTTCACCTTTCCTTGCAGTTTAAAAAAAGACATAAGTAAATAATGTTAATTAAAATTTAGACCGTATTCATATAACTCAGCAAAACAGCAAAAAAAAAAAAAAAAAAAAAGATTTACGTATTACAGGATGTTGGCTTTAAATGTAGTCTAATGTTTTAAAACTACATAGTTCTCACTGATCAAACTTTAAAGTGAAACAGTCTGTTTAGTGAATGCTTTCTCCAGAAAACTGTAGCTTTATAAATACTCAAGTCTCTGACTATTTTACATGGTTTAATAAATGACTTATCTGAGGCAAAAAAAAGAAAATCCTGCATCACTTAGTTTTTATTTTTGTTAAAATCCATCAGGATGATTTCCATCTTTATTTAAGGCTTAAGCATTCACATATTGTTGAATCCCATCATTCCTTTCATGTTGCCAGCAGCCCCTTGCTGAAACTGCCTCATCATCGACTGTAGACCAGCCATACCACCTGCATCAACACAAATACATAAGTCACCAAAAAGCCTTTTTACAACTACGACAAACTTTTTACAACTACGACAAAACAAATTGGTGAAAAGATTATTTTACTCAAATGCTAAAGCAGATTTTTCTAAGACAAATGTCCTCAGTCATTTGTACAGCCAACCAAACCTTTATAAATAGTTAGAAATGATACATTAGTGAGTGGTGCATACCCATGTGGTGCAGCACTCTTGGATCCATCATCTTTGCCATCTGCTGGTTCAATTTGGCCATCTGAGATGGGTTAACATTCTTGGACATGTCTCCTCCTGTAAACCAAATGAGACATCATACATTTGCAAAATGTCCATAACTCTGTGAGCAAGCTGCTCCCAAAAATGTGTGAAGAAATCATGTACATCATATGAAACATACCTTTAAATAAACCTTTAATTCCACCCATTTTCTTGACCATCTGGGCGAACTTTGTGTACTGGGTAAGCAGTTCCTGCACGTCTCTGGTGGCAACACCTGCACCGCGCGCCACCCGCTGAACCCGGTTCGGCTGCTTACTGAACAACTTCGCACCGTCTTTGTTGTCCAGTTCTGCAATGAGTAAACTATTATTTAATAACATCTTTTATACCACTGCACTGTTGAATTTTTAAATCAGACTGTTCAGAAGGTTGATCAACTTCCTATAACAGCAGGCTCTGACAATAGTGCTGGTTGTAATTCAAATCACATGTTTATTTTAATATGCTCGTTTGAACACATTATGTTCTATAGAAACAGCTCATTTACAGTGACTTGTATAGTGAACACACCACATAAACTAAATCTAATAATAAACAAATTAAAATATTTATTTGATAAATGAAACATCATTGATATGCTGATGTTTTATGTAAGGATGTGTTTATCATTTTTGGAAGGAGTCTAAAGCGTTAAGCTGTAACTAATATTTTCACCACAGAATTAAAAAAAAAAAAAAAAAAAAGGTTTCCTATAACACCATGCTCCCAAGTGTTTTATTTCTTATGTTGGTATCTGGTTTTAGTTATTATATAAATTCCTCAGTCCATTAGATTACCTTGGTCATTCATACTGTCCATTATGGTCATGAGTTTCTTTAACCTAGCCATAGACTCCTGTTCATTGCCTTTACTCATGAAGTCTGTTCCAAAGCCTGGGATCATACCCTAAGTGTAACAATAAAACAGAGATATATTCAACTTCAGAGAAGTTAAACTGAGGTACAATTCATTATGTGAACACGAGCCTGTTGTATTCACTGTACCATGATTTGCCCAAAAGGTCCCATTTTCATGATGTTCTGGAACTGTTCATACATGTCCCGGAGTGTGAACTGACCTATGAGAAGAGTGAACAGTAATCACAGATTAGCCCTGGAGCCAGCAAACAGCAGCTGCTACATGGCATGTCTGATTTAATACAGGTGGATCTATTTACAATGTATTTATCTCTGTAAATACATATACATTATATAGCCAAATGTTTGTGGACACCTGACCATCAACCCATATGTGCTTTTTGAACATCCCATTCCAGATTACAGTTCCCCTTTGCGGTCATAATAACCTCCACTCAAGAGCACTAGAGAGGTCAGGCACTGAATGATGTTGGGTGAAGCGGCCTGGGGTTCAGTCAGTGTTCCAAGTCATTACAAAGGTGTTCAGTGTGGTTGAGATCAGGGCTCTGTGCAGGCCACATCAGTGCTTCTAGACCAGCCTTGGCAAAACATGTTGGAAAATATTTGGGCCCTTTAGTTCTACTGAAGGGATTTTCACCTTTAATGCTACAGCATAAAAAGTCATTCTACACAATTGTGTGCGTCCTATTTTGTGACCGCAGATTGGGGAAGAACCACATATGGATGTAATGAGCAGGTGTCCTCTTACTTTTGGCCATATTGTGTATATCAAAACGTATCTCTCTCTCTCTCGGACTCAGCCGATGAAGCTTCTCATTTCACTGCATTTTATATACTGTATATAATTCTAATAAAAACTGGCATCCAGTCTAATTCTAAACGTGCACTACACTGACATTTGTTCAGTAGAACACCAGCACCACTACTAACTTCAGCCTGACTATGAGTGCATGCGGTATACATTTATGGATTTTTGTAAATGCCCTTATCCTGCTATACTGAACTGTGGGTGTCAGAGTCACATCACAAAACTGAACATCTTACCATGTTTAAGTTTGTCAATTAGTTCCTCATTATCATCAAGTTTGAGTTCATTCACTTTATCTATCAGTCCCTCGATGTCTCCCATACCTGTAAAGCCAAGAGCCAAACAATTTAAAATAAATAAAAAATCTTCTTTAAAAAGTAAAATGATATGTAGGATGACGAGGAACAAAAAACATACCAAGCAGTTTACTTATGAAGGGCTGAGTTTTAAAAGGCTCAAAATCATCAATGTGCTCGCCTGTCCCGATGAAAATGATAGGACTCTTTGTGGCAGCAACACTGTTCAAATATATTTGATAGCCAACATTAAGTTTTGAGTAATACAATCATGAAGATCTATGTTTTCACCATAAAGAGAAGCTATGTACTTACGCACTGAGGGCACCACCACCTTTAGCATGGCCATCCAGCTTAGTGACAATGACCGACGCCACATCTACCTTGTCTTTGAAGGCCTTAGCCTGAGCCTCACAAGCCTGACCAATGGATGCATCCATCACGTACACAATGTTGTCGGGTTGCTGTGGAAATCACAAGAGCACAAAAGATACAACACTTAAATTTTTTTTAGCCATCTGCTTTACCTCTTAATAATTCATATTGTGTTTCACACAAGCAGACTGCATCATACACTTACCACAGCATTTGAAACCTGTAGCATTTCTTCAAACAGCGAATCTTCTTGCTTATGACGACCGCTAGTGTCGACAATGATTATTTCAAAGTTTTCTGACTTGAATTTTTCAACTCCCTCAGCAGCTATTATGACAGGATCCATTTCTGTGTAACTGTTGAGTGACAAACATTTAAATAGCAAAACATTCATGTTCTTGTTCTGTATCATGTGCATTATAATAACCTCAATCAAAAAACATTACCTGCCATAAAAGGGAATTCTAGCTTTTGTTGCATTTTGCTTCAGCTGATCAAAGGCACCTTATGGGGAAAAAAATAAACACGCACGTTACATTAGTTTATATTCAATCCAGTCAATTTTGCTCTACAATCAAAGTGGAAAAAGAAGAAAACCTCACCTGCTCTAAAAGTGTCTGCACAGATCAAGCATGTTTTCCATCCTTTTCTTTGGTAGTAATATGCCAACTACGGAAACAGTACGAAGAATCACGATTACAAACAGGCCAGCCACTAGTCAAATAATATTTGTATGTTTTCTTGCTTAAAATCGTTATAAGAACAGCCATACCTTGAAGAAACTGTTATATTAGTATATAAAAAGCACAAATTGATGGAATTTTACCTAACCACAGGGATGTATTTAGAGACATTACACTACTGTCTCACCTTAGTACATGTTGTGGTTTTTCCACTACCCTGAAGGCCAACAAACATGATGATGTTGTTCTTTCCTTTTGTAGGTGTCCATGATTTTACACCAGGGTCCACCAGCTACAGAAAAACATTAAATCATTAAACTGACCTTTTGAAACATTCATATTTAATTAAAAATCTTTAAAAAGTCTTCTGTCTAAAAAGGGTTTTGTTTCAATACAATCAGGACTGTACTTGAAACTACTGTAGTGCAAAAGTCGATGCAATGCAAGGCTGTCTGTTTACAGAGTAATCCAGACTTTTATTACCAAAACCCTACACCACAGTGCTGATGAATTCTCAAATCTAATTAGTTACAATCAAATCTGATTAGTCAGAAGGTGGTGATTCATTTTCTATAACAGTAGCCATGACAGTAGTGCTAAGCATAATTCAAATCAAAGATTTATGTGAATGTGTTCATTCTAATATACAGTACCATTTATTAACAACTCTTTCACAGGGTATGAAGGACACGCAACATAACCTATGACTAATAATAAATGAATTTTTAAAAAAAGTGTTATTTAACAAAGTAAAGTGTATAATAATTGAAAAGGAGGTGACTGTAACATTTATGGAAGGAGCGTTGTAACAGTTAGTAGGTTTTCTGCCACAGGACTGTCTTTGAACATTGTGATTTCCAGTTTCTCAGCAACAAGCTGTTTTTTCCTGTCTTGTAAACTTCAAAAGATAGAGAAGAAGAGAGGCTGGTAAGGGAAAAACTATTTATAGCTGATTGACTTGTCTTGTGGAAGAAGACAAGTTAAAACCACAAAGAGTTGCTTATTAACAAATTACATTTTTTAATTGTTGCCAATTAAAATTGTTGCCTGTGGTATAAGAGGAGTAAAACACTTCAGGGTGTGTGGTTATGATTAACTTTGTGGTGGTAATGGCATTTTGCATTACACCACCCCACTGATTATTTTCCTATAACAGCATATCCCAGTGTTTTTAAAAAAATGATTAATTACATGATGCCACTGTACACTAAGAGATAGTTCCACCAGGATTTAGTAATTTTGGAATAGCAAAAATCAGTGCAAAATTAAGCAAACTCTACAATATTCAGTTTTCCACAAACCCCATCCCCCCACCAAAAACCCTCCACAAACCACATCGTGAATTTTGGGGCTAATAAATAAATAAATAAATAAATAAATAAATAAATAAGCGCAGAAATCAAGCAAGCATTTTTCCCATAACAATCACAAAAAAATCTCAAACCTTGACAAGCTCCTTGAAGACAGCATGCTGGATCATTCGCCTCTTATTCAGCCCGGAGGCCATTTCCTCGAGGTCAATGGCTGCCCTGAGAATGGTTAATAAATATCATTACATTTAGCTTCTTCGTTGCTGGAAGCAGAGACTATGTGAATTAAAAGACCTGTACTTACTTGACATTTTCTCTGAGCTGCTTCACCAGTTTGATGTTCACATCAGCTTCTAGCAGGGCAGCACAGACCTCTTTTAGCATAGCATTTAAAACCTGGGGATGCGGGGAAAATACAATGCTCTGAACAAGACACAAACAGCCTCTCAGGGGGGTAACTTTGAAGAAGAAGAGTCTGAGTTGTCACATAAAAATACAGGATTGGGTAGCTGTTTTCTTCACGTATTAAGACATGTTATGTGTGCAGAAACATGGCTGTGGTGTGTGTTACCTCTTCATTGATGATGGTCGCATTGCTGAGAGATCTCAGCGCCGATGTTATCTTCCTCCCCAAGTCCGCTAACACCATGTTTGCGTTTTAAATATGTAGCGGCCTACGACAGGAAGACAGTGCATTAATCACACGCACTGGTTCAGTGCTTGTAACTACTGTAATATTAGAACTATGTTTATGTATTAATGAGTAACAGAAGATCATGTTTTTCCCCCCATACGTGTTAGAAGAACAGGAGCTCTGTAGTAAGGTGGGGGATCCCCCACAGCTTTTTAACCACTCCGTTTAATCTCTTTCAGGCGATACAGGCACCATGGACCCGGGCAAGAAGACGGACAAGTGCAGATTTCCAGTCTGTCTTCACACAAACACAAACATACATTTTAATCATGCCATCAGCTAATATCCTACAAGTCTATTATGAGAGGAAACAAATACAACAATTGCTTAAAATGTACAGAGCTAGCAAGACTGTAATCTGTAAGAATTAAGATGAGTGTGTGGCTCTTCTGAGGCTGTAAGGAAACACTGAGAAACTAGATGTGTTCTTTTCTTGGTGTTGTTGTGTACTACCCCTTCTGACCAGAACAGACAAAACAGGCCAGGTTGTTGTTGTTTTTGGCCAAACAAAAAGCCCCACACGAGTTATTATATACTACCACTATTAACTGACTATAGGCTGTGTTAAAATCGGAAGATGTAGCTCAGATCCAAAGTTTGACTTAATATAAAATCACTCAGCTAATCCACAAACAACAAACCAACGCTAACCAGTTTCATATGGTGGTTTTTTTTTTTTACCGCTAGCTCGCGCCGATCCCCGAAATCACAAACTAACACAATCTCTTATAAATAAACAAACCAATAAAACTCTTGATGTGTTGTTAAACCGTGGAAATCACGTCCGTGTACATTATACCGTCTTGATTCTTCTTACCTTCGATACAGCTGTTACACGGCTAAAGCAGACAAACGTCATCTCACAAAAAAAAAACTCCCATAAAACCTTTCTACTTCCGGGTTACCTATGTCGTAATTTCTGTGCTTATCTCAGATCGGGCTTTCGGCCATAGCGTGAGGAATAACGTAAGAATCAGGCGCATTAAAACTGATCCAGAATCAGTATAAAATAACAGTTTATGCGTTGACGGTTTAGTGGAGTACACAACTATTTACTTCGCATTTAACATGTATGCACTGTATTCCAGTTGTATATTCATTTCTGGTAGTTCTTTGTTCCCTCTCTTGTACATTTATATATTTAGAAAAGGTTTCCATGTCAAAACCATGGAAATCATGTTGGGAATAGTCAGCACGCACCGCACACATTTTAAGGTAGCCCGAAACATAGGGAAGATTTATTACCAGTTTAATATTAACCAACTACTTCTATATGATTACTAATCATAGAACTTGTTATGGGATATTTTATACCGCTAAGAGCAGTTTACTGTAACGCAAAGTGTTAACGAGACTAAATTGCAAGTCAAGAAGCACCTTAAAAATAAGAGCAACTGTGGCTCCTCCCCATTTTGAAGCACCTTGTTGTAACGCGTTTCTCAAACTTCCTGTTAGGTTTGGATTTCAGCCTCTGTGATCATAACAGGATTAAATATGAATTTCAGCGACGCTAAGAATAATATTCTACAAATACTGAGCAGAACAGACTCTCAGGATCTTGTTAAACTGATCAGTTGGATGAAGTATTCAGGTGATTCATTATGTTCCGGCTAAGATTATATGAGTAAATTAAAATGTGTTACTTGCATTACATGTAAAGTGTGTTTATCAGACGAATGAATGAGTGTTTTTAAGTTAACATTTGTTATTTATAGAATATTTGTGCTTTTTTTGACATTCATCATCACTTTTAAGTTGTATGTATTTGAGATGCTTGTAGCCAGTTACTGTGTTTGTTTGGTTATATTATTTATGTAAACTTTTAGATGACCTTGATAACTACTTGGTTGACAATCAGAGAGCTATACTCCAAAGTATTGCGGATGACCTGAGGAGTTGTCTTCCCTTGGAGGCTGTTTTTCCTTCAGAGACCGTGGCCATTCAGAAGGTTTCAAAGTTCTTCTTGTGTTTTGGGTCATCATTATTTTAGCCTCATACTTGGCACCTCCTGAAGTCCACTTTGCCTTGCAGACTCTGCAGAACCCCAAACCTACTGTCCACATGGATGCATTTTTATATGATGAGGAAATGGTAGATTGTCTCTGTGAAGAGGGCGAGATGAGTCGCAACTTCTGTCTCACTTGTGGATCGCATAAAACAGCACCTATGGGTAATTTTAACCAGTTCTGTGCAGGATGGGATTGGGGTTTTTTTTAGCGCATGCAAGTTGCTAAATGCTGTAGTTTACAATGTTCTGCAGAGTTCATCTCACATTCGTTCTCGATCTCGGAGCTCCAGTTCCTGTTTCTTCAAGCTCTCCCGGACCTGGCAGGAAAGATGGTAGTGGATGTGGGATCCAGGCTTGGAGCAGTGCTCTATGGGGTAAGGTACTTTTGGAATGAATGGCCCCGAGTTTCATAATATTTGATTGAATAAATGCATAGAGGCAGTAGTTGCTCAGTGGTTATCAATCAATATGAATTTAAATCCCAGATCTGTCAGAGAGACTGTGGGGTCTTTAATTAGGCCTGTAACCCTGAAACACTCAGATATTTGTTTGTATCCAGTCTCAGTATTAGTGTTGGGTCCGAGTCCACCTTTGTCGAGTTCGAGTCGAAACCAAGTCCTTAACCAATCGAGGCAGAGTTAGACTCAAGTTCAAGTATAGAGGTATAGGTAGAACTTTATTATTATTATTATTATATTACAAGTGTATGAAAATACAAATGAACCTATTTTGTTATTGTATCACACTATATTGTGTCCTTCATTTCGAGTTGATATTTCGATGATTTGATGCCACAGTTATATAGGCAAAGAGAGTAGAGTTACATTTAGCAGCAGGTCGTAACAAGCTTCATGCTTTATTACTGCTTTTAATCTGTCTGTGAATGACAACAAACTCAGTTCTGAATACAGCTCTGTTGCATTTACATTTATTCATTTAGCAGACACTTTTATCCAAAGCGACTTACAAATGAGGAATCTTATTTCACAATAACAATATGTTTTCTCAGGTAGGTCTATCAGTAGTATTCAAGTAAGAAGTACTATGGAAATTTAATAAAGCAATTTTTCTTTTTGTCTTTTGTTGATTGATTAACTTTAATGACACAGAGATTGATTAACCTTAATGACACTGCTGTCACTTTTAGACCTGATGTACAGATACTGTATTGACACACCTCTGATTTTCCCCCAAACTGTTCATTCACTTAAGACATAACCCACTGTGTTTGCATGAATATTCAGCCAGACCTGCATTTTGACATGATGTGTGTGTATTTATTTATTTGACCGTCTGAGCATTATAAGCCTCTAAAGAGAACTCAAATCGGTACTTAAACAGCTTTCTGTGTGCGTGTTTCATGTGTCTGCACACAGCAAGCCCCCTGGTCAGGCAGGGAGATATTGATTAATTTCTTGTTGTCTTAATTTTATATTGTTGTTTATTTTTGTCCAGAAGGTCTGAGTCTGTGTCAAGTTCGAGTACAAATTTTTCCCCAGTGTGTGACAAATCCGAGTTCATTCATAATTGGACTCGAGTCTGAGTCCGGGATCAAATACTGCAACTCTGCTCAATATCAGTCACTTTAGTGTCTGCCAAGTGTATAAAGGTAAATTAGTAAATCATGTATACAAGCAGATGACTGACTGAATATAATAATTACCTTATTCGTTATGATTTTTTACTGTCCACTCGAAATATTTTAGAAAAATTTCTTGGCAGCCATCTTGGCAGGTATTTTCAACCATACAAAGCTATGTACTTCAGTGACATTTAGAAGTAGAAGCCTTTATTTGTCACACATGCATATGTCACATATCCTTTCTTTGCATATCCCTGCTTGTTATGAAGTTGGGCTCAGAGCCTAAGGTCTGAAGATTTGAGCTCAGATTTGAAAAGGCTGTTAAAAATTAAGAAAACAAAGGAGTACAGATAAGTGAGAAGTGTTGGGAATATGCTATAGGGAGGGTACAGGCTACCACTTCTTGTGCTCGTATTGGACTTACAGTTCAAACTTTTAAATAGAGTCCATCTGTCCAAGTCGAGACTTTCTGTGATGTATCCGGACGTAGAGGACGTGTGATTTAAATGCACTGGCTCTCCCTGCCATCTTGGCTATATGTTTTTCTTCTGCCCTGATCTCCATGGTTTTTGGTCTGGTTTTTTTACCATCATGTCCACTATTCTCAAGGTAGTTGTTTGATAGCCGGCGGGGTCGGGGGTCGGGTTTTCGGTACTTGTAATTTTGTTTTCCTTTGTTAGTATAAAAAGAAAAAAAACCTGTGTGAATGTTTACTGCTGTGTGTTGCTCAATTTGTTTTTTTTTCTTCTCAATGGAATATTTGGGAAAGGGAGGAGAGGAGAGAAGAGAAAAGGTGATGTTCAGCAGACATGTTTGGTAGATGTGTTCAGCAGAAATGTTTAGTTCAGCAGAAATGTACAGCAGAAATGTTCAATAAAAATGAAACTGGAAAAAAAAGTTATTTTTTAGGTCACAGTGGATACTGCTCATGAGTGTTCCTTCATAACAAATGGAGCAAAGTGCCCTAGATCTGTGCATATGTTACTGTAAGAATCTGAGTCTTTATCAATAAGGAAACTGGCTTTTTTCCCCTGTGGGGTGGGACTTGCATAATAGAAGCATTGAACAGCTTGCCCCATTTATATTTTATGCAATTGACTGTCTATACGTTTTACATCTCTGGTTTTAGATAAATTATTTCTACTTGCTTTTCTGAGTTCTAAACCGATAAACGTTTCCTCAGTAGGGCTACCTCTACAGTGCAGCAGCACAACTTGTCGGAGTAGAAATATGTGAAGAGTTTGTCAAGCTTCAGACAATGACTGTGGGGAAGTATGGCTTCAGTGACAGAATTCAGGTAACAGATTCAAACCGTAGTGTTGTCAGTGCTACAGGTGATTATGTCCTGACTATTATTTCTGTGTGCTTTCCACAGGTGATTCATGCAGATATATGCTCCCAGGCAGTGTTGTTGCAAAATGCAGATGTGCTAATAATGAACAATGTGTTTGAGTACTTTATGGAGCCCAAAGACCAAGTAAGGTAAGTCACACTGGTATTAAAGCTCTGGGTAGGCCTGTTTATGATGCTGTAACAAATACTGTACATACAGTAAATAAATAAGCCCGTACAATTGCAAAGAACAGCATTTGCATTATAAGCTAGGCAGCATAATTGTCCAGCACAATAAGGTGCTGGTAGTAAATGCTAAACACAAGATGAACCTGGATAAAGGACCTGATTCTGTGACTATTCAGAATGTGCATATGTTCATTTCAGTAGTATTTTTGGGCTGTATAGATGACAAAATTTCATTCTTTTCTGCAGTGCATGGCAGTTCGTTAGCCAACATTTCCAAAAGAAAGGTGCATTGTTGGTGACCGTTCCAAGCATTCAAGAAGCGCTCATGTCCCTGCAAGAAACAAATGTGAGCAACATGACAAATTGCCATATTTATTATCCATGTTCTCCATAAACACTTCTGGACTGGTGCTACAGTTCAGTAAATGTCAGCTGAAATATTTTTTGCAGTTATTGTAGTATGAATTGATAGACCTACAGCCCAGCAAAATGTTTAAAGGATTTAAGGACACTGCAGCTTTTGTTTATAGTTTGACTTACTTTTTGATAACAATATGTAATTAACAGTGAATTATGAATGCACCAAAATTTTGTTAAAAACACCCAAATATAATGACTGAAGATGTACTGAATGAATCCTATTTAAATTAAGGTGTATGACATTTTCTGTTTCTGTTTCAGGGAGCACCAGTAATTGGCCATTGGTTGCAAGAAGTACCTCTTGATTATAATACTTATCTACAAAATGACATAGACCCAGATTCCCTCAATCAAATACATCTCTACACAGTACTTTGACCTAAACATACAAAAGAACAACTGAATAAAATGTCTTGTAGAAGTATATCTTTGGTAAATGGATTTTCACAAAGGACTATTCATGGTAGATTTTCATGTATTGAAATCAGTTTTAACAAGATTAATTTATCTTATGAGCATTGCACAGATAATGTTAGCATGGTGGTGCAGGGGTTGCTACCTCAGGTTTTGTCCTGAGCTAGGTTTATAGTCTGTGTTGAGTTTCTGTGCATGTTCTCTTCATGTCTGGGCTTCCTTCAGGTTCAACAGTTTTCTCCCACCTCCCAAAATGCTACTAGGTTTATTAGCTACACTAAAATGCCCTCAGTGTGAAAGAATGAATTAAGGAATGAATGAACTAACAGATAATGGTGAAACATAAACTTGTCTTTTCTAAACCAAGCAGATTTTTGATAGGGAAAGTTTTTTACTTTGAGCAGATTGCTACATTTATTCATTCAACATTCATTTCTTTGTCTTCACTAACCACTTTATTCTGGGAATGAGGTGGGAAAACATCGTGGATGGGGTGCCAAGCTCCATGCACTCACACATTCACACCTAGGTGTAATCTATGTGCAATATGTGACCTATCATTATCATTATCTAACATAGGCAGTGCTACCCACTGCACCACCATGCTGTCGATCAGGACTACTTACTGTAGTCATTTTGTATCAACACTTGGTGCAATACATGTTATGAATTTACTCACCATAGTACAATCACTGTATAGCCAAATGTTTCTGACCATCTGGCCATCACACCCATATGTGCTTTTTGAACATCCTCTTCCATTTGTAGTCCCCCTTTGTCACAAGAGCATTAGTGAGGTCAGGCACATTTGTCAGGTGAGGAGGCCTGGGGCACAGTCAGTGTTTCAGTTCCTCAGTAGGTTTGAGGTCAGGGCTCTGTGCAGGTCACACATGTTCTTCCACTCCAACCTTGGCAAACCACATCTACATGGACCTCACTTTGTGCAGAGGGGCATCGTCATGCTGGGATATTTTAGTTCCAGTGAAAGGAAATTGTAATGATACAGCATACAAAGACATTCTATACAATTGTGTGCGTCCAACTTTTTGGCAACGGTTTAGGGAAGAACCAAGTATGAGGGTATGATTTGTCCACATACTTTTGGCAATATAG
This sequence comes from Prietella phreatophila, assembly GCA_025728095.1. NCBI lineage: Eukaryota > Metazoa > Chordata > Actinopteri > Siluriformes > Ictaluridae > Prietella > Prietella phreatophila. Next base: position 16,703,347 of record JAOUWY010000002.1, on the reverse strand, counting down.
TGTATTAATCAATGTCCCCCCCCGAATTCTTATTTTTCCAATCTTGTTAATGATCCAGTAAATGTCAATAAAATGTTGATCACTGACATGACTTGATTAAAAAAAAACATGCTTGTTTCATGACACAAGAATGTGCCAAACAAATGGAAATGTAGAATTTACTAATGAACTCCAAAGAAACGCTAAAATCCAGCTACCATCTTATCCTTCGTTGTGCGCCCTCAGAAGACATCTCCTTCAAAAACAAATGTTAATTACAACACCGTGGAATCTGTCCAACCACACGAAGGATGAAACGCTAATCCTGACAATTCAGCGTCGGCGGTGGACATATGACTGACAGCATGTCTAACCAATAGAATGTCCAGAAATCTCAAGCCCCGCCCATAGTGCGTCCTTGTCGGTAACTGAAGTCTAGGGGATCAAAACTTGTCGTCAACACGCGCGTCCCGTTCGGAGAAGTGGGGCAAGTGCGGAGTTCTGCTTTTAGCTCCCGGAAAGGATTATTTATTTTCCTGTCTCCCATAACTGGTAAATGTGTTCGTGAGTATTTTCGGTGCTTGTGGGTTTCTGTGAACGACCTCGTGTCGGTAATTAGTGGATATAAACAGCCCTGGTGTGTGGGCTGGATCTCACGTCACTGCGCGCCTGGGAACAGTGTGTCATTAACAAAGGCTGCGTTTCCTTTCGAACTCGATCGCCTTCAGAAGTAGTTTTCAGCCTCTTCGGCTTTACACTCCTCGTGGTAGGATGTAAACGACTTTTCCTATCACGCACGAGTTCGAAATTAATCCTCTCTCACTTTCAGTTTTCCTCCCGTTTTTTTTTAAAGTCTAGGACACCCAGCAGCGGCATCAACAGCAGAGACGCCGAGATAAAGATGCCTCTTCTCCACAAAAAGCCGTTCGTCAGACAGAAACCTCCTGCGGACCTCAAGCCAGACGAAGAAGTTTTTCTTTGTAAAGTCACCCACGAGATCTTCAGGACGTACGAGTGAGTGAGATTACCCGCGACACTGGTTTGAACTTGTTGTGATGTTAGCAAGTTATGCTAGCTAATGGCATCGAACTGTTTGGAAAGTCCAACAACACGGTGACGTTCTCGAAAGTTTTTCCTCCGACTAATGGGGTCGTATTCATTATTGCTTCTTTAGCAGGTAGTTTTTTTGTTTTTTCGTTTCGTTTTCTTCGTGTGTACGCGTGTGTTGAAACGAGCCCGGTTTGATTTGGACACTGTCTGGTTTCGAAGCGTTGCTCTGAAGTGGCAGGTGTAAGTAGTCGGGGGTAAATGTACTAGCCTAGCTGAGCTCGCTAGTAGCTCGGTTACTCACCCGCACCTCGCCTAGGCCGGGCTGCTGTTCGCTGGCTCCGTGTTCAAACAGCTTCCTAATGGCAGAAAAGTTAGTTGTATGTGTAGAGCTCGCTTGAACTTTGGCAGTAATTCATGCTTTCGTGTAGTTTGTAAGTAGTTAAACAAGAGCGTCCTTTTGTTGGGATTCAGGTGCTGTTAACTTCTCATGGGATGTTGAGCTAAAACGTGGTAGCAGCTATTGTTGGAAAACATACCTGTGTGCGTGTGAGACTCTTCCTTCAGTCTACTACCGCTTATGCTCACAATTAGGAGTTATTAACTGTTTAGTGTAACTAGATGGCTGTTTATAAAGTCACGTATTACATAATTACACCTCATTACCTTGTTCACTAATGGTATATGTACCACTACTTCGACACTGTTCCTCAGTTATTATCAGGAACACCAACACTCCTTGGCTATTTTATCGTGTATATCGAGCATACAGATGGACTTTGCAGATATACCATCGCTGCCTGTACCCCATCTGTTACACACCCTGTCATACTGCTTTCACCCTGTGCATCGGTAGGAAATGGCCCACAGCGTCCATGTACTGATTTAATATGGCTCTGTGGTTATGAGACGAGCACAGGTTCCCAACCCTGGTCCTGGTTGT
>JAOUWY010000002.1:16627403-16642299 GCA_025728095.1 Prietella phreatophila | reverse complement strand
TATATCGCTTTGCTTGTATTTTTCTCATTTGTAAGTCGCTTTGGATAAAAGCGTCTGCTAAGTGAATAAATGTAAATATATCTGAAACAATGGTTATTTTAATCTAGAATGAATCTGGAATTAAAATTTTAATTTTAATGCGCTTTTTTTTGTACACAGACAAAATCCTAGAGTTTGTCATAGATTCACAGAAAAGTCAAGGAGGGTAAAAACCTAGACGGGACGTGACATCTGATATGCATAGTTCTTATCAGTTTAGTGAGGAGTATGAAAAAGCAATTAGAGTGAATGCTGAGGTATGCTAATGCAGTTCCTGTTTCTCGGTCCTCTAAATAGTTCAAGAAATGAGAACTATGGCAAATGTGTGTCTGAGGACACATTCAATCCTAAATTAGCAAATCAATGTGGTAGCATACTTATCAGCCAGTCTCTTAGTATATTGTATACAGTTGGGGTCATAAGTATTCGGACAGTTACACAGCATCATTTTTAAACATATATTTTGGCCCTGTTCACCACCACAATGGATTTGAAATCCATACTGTGGAGTGCCACCCTGTCAGTTTTGAAGCATTTGAATGAATCTGAGCAGAAAGTATAGCTCTATACAATTCAGAATTCATCCTTCTATTAGTAGTCACATCATCAGTAAACATTGGATGCTGGACTTCTGATCAGAAGGTAGTGAGTTAAAATCCTAGCTCTTCCAAGCTTCCACTTAACCCATAACTGCTTAAATGTAAATGAGATGGATGAATGTAAGCTGCTCTGAATAAGGGTTTAGATCATGAGACCTTCCTTTCAATGTCCTGCCTCTTCTCTTCCCATCAATCTGGTACAATACAAGTGAATATTGGTTTCCATTCAGTAACTAGCTGAATGAAAGTACAAATTCACTCCCTGGCAGTAGATGGCACTTATTGAAAAGCAGAAATACCCAGATACTCAAGGTGGCGCTGCACAACTTTTAGTTTCTGACACGCACTCATCACACTAGTGATTGGAAGTTCGGATCATTTTACTTACTCGTATCTTTGAATCTCAGGCAAAAAAATTAACAAATCTTTTTCTGAGTCATTTCATTCATTTCAGCAGAATATAATTAAAATGTTACGTGTTAAATTCCCCAACATATCTAGTACTTATGCAAATGTTGATCACATTTGCAATAAAAAATAAACTATAGGCTAATGCAGCCAAGGCCAAATTATGAGAAACATTAATGATTCATTAATAGCTTTGCTGGGTCTTCAGGCTATGCAGTCTGTTAGTTATCCTCCCGATCTCATTCGTTCTTTCTTGACGTCACATTTGTCACGTCTGTTCCCCAGAAACAGAAACGATTAGTTCACCACTCGAGTCTTCGGTTCAAGTCGTTCATTCATCCCATGACCGCTTCATAGGCTGAATGCAGTGGGACTGTGACGTGATGATCGAATGACTCGAACCTGAAGATTCGAGGCATGAACTAATCGTTTCTGTTTTATGTACAGAACCTATGGCGATGTTACAGAGCATGCACGGTCAAAAATGAACAAATCACTCTCTGAGACAACTCGTTTTTCTTGAGTCATATTAAAGATTCGTTCAAAATGAATGAATCGTTCATGAATGATACATGTCTACATCACTGAGAATAAGAATTTACATCTGTAAGCCGTTCACACACTTCTTGCAAACTAGCTAAAGAATGTGTGTGCTTTTGTGAAATGTAAGGTGTTTGGTGATTTGGTCACTGTAACAAATACTTCCTTAAAGCTAAATCCTTAAAGTTCTCATTTTAAACAGTATACACTTTTTAAAATAATTAATGATTTGAATTATTTAAGTCACAGCAATAGTATTCACATACTTATGGGAAGACCCAGATAATTAAAATTTTTTTAATCTTATTATTTTTTGGGAGGGTGTAACGCAACTATTGTTGTGCCCAAAATAGTTAATGTTCCTGCAAATTGATGAAGTGTTGAACATGAGTTGTCTTTTTTGTGGTCAATATGATGATACAGCGACTCAATAATGGGGCACTTAACTACTTGAATAAGAGGTCAAGAATACTTCTATGCATATGTCTGCCAGGTGCAAGATAAATACAATGGTCTGTCAATCAGAGGATTATCATTTGCAGGGAAGAGACAAAGAAACAAACTATGATATTTAATGTGGAAAACAACACTGAAGGATTTAAATGGATCATTTAGAATATATGCTTGCATTACAGTGTCGTCAAAAAAACAGCCACAACATAATAGATACACTTAAATAGTATTTATTGTTAAATTCTGAAGCTGGTGCTTTCAAAGGACACCTTAATTATGTGTGTATTCAGAAGGATTTATTAGCAGTGAGTATTTTATTTCGGGTATGTCACTTATGCACTTTCACTAAAGTGGTGATTGCTGGCATCTTCTTCGTCTTCTTTTTTTCGGCTTCTTCTTTGTCGGTAAGACAGTTTTGTACTTGAGTGCCATTAAGTCGTACTTTTATGTAACTTCAGCGGCTCCGGGCATGTGAACAAAAGCACAAATCTCATTGGTCGGCCAGTTTTTGACTCAGTGTGTCAAAATAAAAATAAAAAACTAACCTGTCAATGTTTAAAAAAATTGATACCATGTGTTTTACACCTAGCTGTGAACATTTCCATTGACAGCCACTGGGGCGTTATCAGACCATTACTCACTGCGAAAATTGTCCCGTGTGAACAGGACTTTAAACTTTCTGCTGTCTCTCTGATCGGTCTCTTTTGTTCTTTCAGCTTAATGATTGCCTCCTTCACTTGTATTGACACCTCTTTGGACCACATATTGAGAGTTCCCATGAACTGCTATCAAATGCAAATTCAACACTTGGAATCAATTCCAGACCTTTTATCTCCTTAATTTGTCATAAAAGAATGAGTACTGCCATCAGTCAATTGTCCAATTACTTTTGAGGCTGTGAAAATGGAGGGACTCTGTTAATCAATGGCTGCTATTCCTAAATGGTTAATGCAGTATTTTTGTTAAACACCTTGAATTAAAGCCGAAAGTCTGCATTTCAATTATATCTTGATTGCTTCATTTCAAATCAGTTGTGGTGGTGTACAGAGGTGAAATTCTGTCACTGTCGAAATACCTATAGACCTGACTGTATATAGGTAAAGGTGGAGAAGGGAGTGTTCTGATTGAATATGCTGATTTGACGTGAGTGGAAATGTGTGGGTTTAAACTAGTTTTGTTGCCAAACTAACTTGTCAACCAAAGTTGCAGGTACAGTGACTATATGAACATGAAACAGATGCAGAGTTAAGAGTTTTATTTATCCTATAATATTTTCTCCCTATAAACATAGACAGCTAGAAAACTATTCTCAAACATTAAACCTATTCATATAGGTAAACACACTTATGCACAAGATTAAATGTATGCTTTCTTTTGTGTATGTTCATAATTTGTATACTGTACATCATTATGCATATACACACAGACTAGATTTTGTGAATATAGTGAATAAAATCGAACTAAATATGTCTAATATCCCTAAAAATATTATCAGCAGTCATTAAAATCATATTCAGCTACGTTACTGCAAAACAAAAAACCCAAAAATGACAAATATTGTATGAGCCATATTCTAGAGGGTGTCCCAGAAGTCTCCATGCAAAGGCAAACTTTTTTTTTTTTTTATGCAAAATGTGATTGTATTTACAAAACATCCTCCTACATGATTAGCATTACTTTGTAAACACACACAGTCGTTTCTCACACTCAAGGTGAACTCATGTTAAGACGTCTGGTGTTATGCATGTAATTACGCAACCTTACGACATTTTCCCGATCCAGCCATGAAAAATAAATGAATACATTTTATTATATATATGTATATTAGAGCTGCAACAACTAATCGATAATAATCAATTATGAAAATCGTTGTCAATGAATTTCAATATGGAGTAGTTGGTCTGCGTGCGGCACAGGGGATATTAACTCACTACATTACTTTTGTTCTGAAAACACTCATTGGAGTGTAAATACTAAAGTTGTGTCCCAAATGAAGTACTGTACACTTACACTGTGTAATGTCTACTTTACCATCTAGTGTGTTGATTTTAGTAATATCATCTCAAATATATCACTAGTGTTTTTTTTAAATTAACCAGACGTATAAGCTAGTCAGCGGAACTGGCTGTTCCTAGTCAACGGTGCATAACATCGTACGCACGCTAGCATTAACAGACACCCAGAGTCACCGACAATGACGTTTTTCAGTTTACTGTTTGTCAACATTACCTTTTATTCCCAACATGAGTAAGAAAGTCCTTTGAGGCAGGGGAGAATTTTAATATTAAACACCACATAGATCAAACAGTGCTGCACAAGAACACTTACGTTTATATCCAAAATGCTCCACTGTGTGTAAGGGGCAGGGGAAGCTGGTGCAAGTTGCTTAAAAGGTGTAGGTTAATTTAAGTTTATTGCCTTTTTTTTTGCTGTATTTGTGTGCTTGCAGTGTAAACTCTGTCGTTTATTATAACTGAAGTGATATGTTAGTAAAGAGGCCGTGTTACTGATCACGCACAGTGTAAACGCGCTGATACACAGCGGGAGCACGAGTAAGATCTGTAATGTCTAATTAAAACATTATGATCAAAAGTAAACAGAAGTTAAATATGTCTAAAGGCAGCGAGTAACAGACACCACAAGGTGCAGTGTAAGGGAGTTTTTATCATTAATTTAGGAATGTAGTTTAATTCATTGCTTCTTGTGCATCCTTAAAAAATAATGCATAAATACTATAAAAGTATATATATTCATTTATTTTAGTTTATATTGTATATAAGTATTTATACATTATTTTTAAGGATGCACAAAAAGCACTGAATTAAACTACAGTCCTAAATTAATCATGTATATTGTGGGTGTGTGTGTCTTGGGTTCTTTTCTGTTTTGGACAAACAGCTATGTAAAGTTTTAGTCTGAAGGTTATATTTGTAACACTCAGTTTATGCATTATATTTTAAATTAACAAAAAAAAGGCACTGTAATTTTGCCCCGGCCCATCCAATTAATTGAAAAAAAAAACAAAACAAAAAAATTTAAAATAATTGGCTAACTAATCGATTATGAAAATAATTGTTAGTTGCAGCCCTAATGTATATAAACCTTTGTTTAAAGGTGATTCTTTTAAAGCAAGTTTCTTGCTTTACTCTATCAGCAATTAAAAAATACATAGACATTTTGTTCAGTATTTAAAATATACAATACAGAATTATTATTAACCAGTAATAAAGTTGAGGCTTATTTGTGCTGCTTTTCAGGAAGGAAATGGATGGATGAAAAATATGGGTGGAAGGTCATCAGAATTTTTTTAAATTAAGATGGGACCTTGCTAAGATAATTAACACTGTTGTAGTCCAGTCTGAATTAATGAATATACCCTTATTAGTTCCCCACCACTCACCAACAACAAGGGAGCTTCTCCTTAGAGATTAAGACCAAGGCACAATTTCAGCTTGTCCTCAGCATCACCCTGGTTCCAGGCCAGCAGCTTGCTGAGAACCGGGGTTTTTGTTTATTTTGACCACAGAAATACAATACCATAGAAACTAGTCGAACGATTCAAGATTGGGCTTGTAGCATGGCCATGCCGGTTGAAGCAAAACCTAGTCATGCTGATAAAAGATGCTAATTAATAATAAGTGAGTATAGTAAAAGGTAGATGAATAGGATCATCATTAGCAGTCAGCATGCACAAGAAGTCAAGGATGTAATGTAAGCAGACGGCATAAGGTGTCACTGGACATTGGCTAATATTAAAATAATAACAGCTAAAATAATAAACCATCTGTGGGGAAATGCCCATCTTATTTTATATTTGATTTAATTTTGACTGCAGAATGCTGTGAATGTTGGGTTCCTGCAAAAACTGCTAAAAAGTTCAATCACAGTGAACATGCCCTACATTCTTTTATTCAACCAGCTGTGTCATCGTCTTCCTTTATTTTGAATGCACGCTACAATTACAGTAGCTGTTTGTTGTGATGCAGTGTGGTTGGTGATGAATGCCACAGATAGGCTGTCAGAGCTAGCCATGCGAGAGCTGATCATGAGTAGTACGTGACTCTTCCCACAGATTCCCCTTCACAGCAAACATAGTCTGAGGCAACGGGAAGTAAGTAAGTAAGGTTTTTTGTTTTTTTTAAACTTCACAGCCTGTGCCACATTCCGACAACCTCTGTTCTCCATCTGGCCACAGTGAAATCGTCTAGCTCAGATCTGAACTCAGAATAAAGATCCAGAGCTTGTTGTCCAAGAGTAGCCTTAAGTTTTGTAGGAGTGGCGTGGAAACGAGCTGGATCTGCTTGCTATCTGACTCCAGAGGGAGGGGGTTTTGAGCCAGAGCTGAATGCTGTGTGTGTGTGTGTTTGTGTGTGTGTGTATACGAAGCAGCACACTCACGCTCAACACGTAGCACTGTCATTAAACCTTCACAGTCCTGGCAGTCAGCCAGGCCTGCTCTCTCTCTCTCTCCCTCTCCCTCTCTCTCTTTCTTTTTCTTTCTGTTTTTCATCTCTCCACATACGCACGCATGCAGACACACATACGCATGCACACACACACACACACACACACACACACACACACACACACAAGCCCTTCCAGATCTCTCCATAGGTGTTTGCACTGGGATATGACGGCAAACCTACGTGTGTGCCCTTCTTGTGGGAAGGAGACCATGATAAATATGCGTTTGCAGAAATGTAAACATGCACGGCAGTGAATAGCAACAGCAGCACTTGAGTCGTGTGGTCTGTAGAGACCGAGATTATAGGAAAATGAGGTTATGTTTTGGAACAGGCTCAGCTTTTATTTTATGTTTGTGACTTAATGAGAAATTTTGAGACCACAAAAAAATTTGCTCAGAATTTTTTTTTTATGGTTATGATTTGTTATTGTCAGGGCTGATTACCTTTTTGAAAGTGCAGTCACTTACATATTACACAGGCTGTGATATAAAACATAATACATTCATTTGGAGGGGGAACGCAGTCTTGTGGTGGCAATTCCAACGAAAAAAAATATACTTTGATCAACCTCAGTGAGTGGACACAATAGCTGTAGTCAGTAAACAAAATATGATTATTATCTTACCTATAATATTGTTTTAGATAAACATGTGAACATATTTATTGTACTGGGAAAGTGTGTCATGTAGATTTACCCTGCATTGTTTTACTTCATACAGGAGTATGCATTAACGTTCAAAATCTGAAATCTTTGTATCAAAAAGGTGTTTGTTTTTTTTAACTAGTCTAATTACTTGTAGGACAGGAATCCCCTAATTATTCAAAAGTATCATTTTCAAAATTATTTCCTACAGTCCCCCCCTGCCTCCCCCTCGATTCTGAATGGTCTCTAAAATGGACATAATTGAATAATTGTATTCATTATAAGCATGAGTGTTTCATTTTAGACCCGTTTAATGAGAGAATACGTGCGCGTACTGTGGTAGCACAGGGCATGTTGCGTGCTAAATTATGTGCAAGAGCAGAAGGTCATGTGGTGCTGAGGTGATACGGAGGGGGTTTTGCTTCCCGTTTCATTGTGAGAATGAGGCGTGTTGCTATTGTGCTGTGCAGCCTCACGCAATCCAGGACTTGGTGAGCTCTGGCTGCCAAACCTTTACGGAGACTATTATTGATGGATGGGAATATTCTCCAGATAAGCAAAGGAAGCCAGCTAACATGGAATACAAGAGTACCTAGATCCACCGTTATGATTAAGACTATATTTTAGGCTGAACAATAGGCTTTGGGTATAGTAACACCTCATCAGGATACAGTGTTCATGTGTATTAAGGTTATTTGGAGGAAAGTTGATGAGTAAGGAATAAAACATTCTGTTATAGGAAAATAATCAACAATCTGTGATTAAAATGTTACCATTTCCAGGTCCAGTACTACCCGATGTGTTTTTTATTTTTATATTTAGTAACTGTTACAATTTAACCATTTATAGCAACATTTGTTGTGGGATGTTGGTGAGTTAAGTGAGTTCCTGTTGTTATTAATGCAATAGCATTATAGTCTTGTAGTTCTCTATTTATAGTTCTCCTGAAGATAATAAAGCAAACAATGCTATTATTCAGTAAGGTTTTTTTTTTAAAGGCAGTATTTAATAAGGTATCACCAGCAAGAATTTGACCATTTTTATCCCAGCTGAAACATTTGAAACACGTATGTATATTTTTAACTTTGTAACTTGATATTTTTACTATTAAAATGGCTTCTATATATTTATTTCTTTATTTGTGTGTTTTAGTAACTTGTGCTTATTGTGAATGAACAAATAAATGAATAAATCAATCAATAAATAACCAACCAATGAACCAATCAACCTGGTTCCTGTCATGAACATAGCCTTTGATGCTGGCATAACATTATTAATGAAACACTTAACGCAACCAGATAAAACGAACAAACAAAGGAAAATAGCAGCCGTTCATGTTACTCAGTAACTGTCAATTTCATACTCTCTGTTGAACCCTACTGTTGGAAAACTTACTGATGTTTCAAAACACTAAAACCTGAGACTCCTTTCATAAATGTTAAATGTCTTCTTAGAGAAACCTACACCGTGTCAACTATTTCCTATTTTTCTTCATTAAATATGGACTGTTTTTCAAATATATATTATGAGTACTTATGGATTGCCTCACGTTGCCATTTTTTGTGTTTGTCTGTTTCAGGCGATGGTAGCATGCTATCCAGGCAATGGGGCAGGTTATGTGAAACATGTGGATAACCCTAATGCAGATGGCCGCTGTGTCACCTGCATCTACTACCTGAACAAAAACTGGAATGCCAAGGTAGGCTGGAAGTTTAAAACTTATGTATTACGAATAGCACTCAGGGTGCAGAAGCTAATCCACTATTATTTTTCCTCACAGGAGCATGGAGGAGTTCTGCGTATTTTCCCTGAAGGAAAATCATATGTCGCTGACATCGAACCTCTGTTTGATCGACTCCTGCTTTTCTGGTCAGACCGTAGGAACCCTCATGAAGTACAGCCATCATTTGCAACCAGGTCTGTGTGTGTGTCTGTGTGTGTGTGTGTGTGTGTGTGTGTGTGTGTGTGTGTGTGTGAATAAATAAATGAATATGACTTCTTTTCTACAAGGAGAGTTAAATTGTATTCACTGAATTTCTGCTGTAGGTATGCAATCACTGTGTGGTACTTTGATTCAGAGGAAAGAGCTGAAGCAAAAAAAAGATTCAGGGACTCAACAGGTTTGTTTGACTAATTATGGGTGTTATGGGTGTTCTTCATTCCTATTGAGGCACTTAAGTAACTCTACCTTCTTTACATTTTAGCCTCTTCAGAAAGCAGCACCACATCTTAGCAGAAGAGCTTGAGACAAAACATTCTCTGTTGAGAAGATTTGTGTGCGTGTGTGTTGTTTTATCCCTTTTGCACTTAAGGTACCAGCACTTCCTCCTCAACCATGCCTTTTGCATTACGATTTTTTGGAATCTCAGACTCCATGTAACTTTCCTGCAACATGATGCTTCAACAACAACAACAAAAAAAACTTAACCATCAGTGAATCTGTTATATTCTGTTTATGTAACAAAAATAATTTCCAGTAGGTATGGGTGATGGATGAAGTGAAAGATATTTTCTTTTTTTTCTTTTTTTTAAATAAATGTTTGTCTGTTTTTGAAATTTCCAGTTTCAAGTGCTTCTCTGTTTTTGCTATGTGAGAAGAGCTGTTTTTATATTTTTTCCCTTTATATTTGTGACTTTAACCATAAAGCAAATGGTTTAAACCATACTGCAACTGTCATCAGATGATTTGCATGGCCTGTGTGGCCCTAACCACTTAGAGTTGAAATTATTTTTCACAGCAAATACTAATAGTTTTCCAGTAAAATATTTCTAATATTATATCATTCTGATGTGCTTAGCTTTAACAAGTGAAGTGTGTGTGTGTGTGTGTGTGTGTGTGTGTGTGTGTGTGTGTGTGTGTGTGTGTGTGTGTACTTTCTCCTTATCAGAATGTAAGTGTTATATTGGTTTGCTGCATTACAGTATAACATGACAGTTCAAACTATTTAGGCAAAAGAACAGTATTTCTTTCTGGTTGTTTAAATGTAATAAACTACCTGAATATTCAGAAGGTAAACACTTCAGAGGCCCCCATAATGTTTTAAATTAATTATACTTCATACTTCAACAGCATGAAACAATATTAATTGTGATGACAAAGCTCTTTTTACAAAACAAAAGTAAGTGGTGTCCCTGTTACCAGCAAATCACATTGGTATATAGGACCACACTAGTAGTCATAAACTGGAAATTTTCACAAGTCTGTCATTGATTGTAAGCAGCTGTGCTGTCTTGAACTAAACAGACACCTGAGTATGTCTTGAACGAATCCATAATGTAAAATGGATTGAAAAATATATTTGACTATCACTTTGCTAAGACTGGCTACATGTAGATTTTCTTTCTTTGTGGTCGCTGTAAATAAAAAGAAAAAGTGAATTAATTATTTGTGTTCTTGATTTATTTGTCTTCTGAAATGTTATTTAAGTGACTATGAATTTACTTGAAGTGTTTGTTGTAAAAAGAAAACGTGTTCATTGTTTAAGACTGGCTGTTTATTATAACAGTTGATTCTGTTTAGGTCTGATTCTGATTTCCTTTTAGAAACAAACACATTAGTGGCCTTTTGCATAAACAGTAGTTCTTAGACATCTACAACCTATCAATATTTAATAATAAGTGTTTCTCCATATAGGAACACAATGAAATTATCATCTGAAATATATTTACTTATAATTCTCCACGTATTAATGAGATTAACGTTAGATCAAAACCAACCATGTGAGTGTCGTCTGAACATGTCTGTCCTTCAGTGGAAGGCATGGATCTCAAGGAATATCTGACCTTTTGTACAATGGAGTTACAAATATCACAATGTCACACATTTGATTAAATTTAACATTTAAAAAAGTGATGCACAAATCTTGAATGTTTAATATTTCAATTTATTTTCTTTAGTTTTTAAAGAGGTTTTGTTTATTTCCAGTTTAAAATGAAACCACACTATATTTAGATGGATGGATGGATGGATAGAGGCCTGGCAGAGAAAGTTAGCGTCTGATGCGTCTATGGGTTCGAGACTTCAGGCAGTCATTGACTGTGAAGGATTTGCAAATAAGTATTAAAAATGACAATTTAATTTCATTCAGTTTTAACTTCAATATATTGTTGTAGACAGATAAAGTAACTGACGCTGTATGTGTCCAAATATTTATGGACCTAAGTGTAGATCTAAAATCTTGGGGTGGAAGAAACAAGATATGGTTTTCTGATAGACCTTTTAGCTTCTTTGTGTAATAAACCACTATCTCTATTAGCAGCATTAGCTTTTTAAAAATATACAAATCTAAAAGATATAGGGCTTTTATTATGGGGGTTAACATAGGGGCCTCCCTTTGCTCTGAAAACGGCCTCAATTCTTCGTGACCTGGATTTCACAAGGTGTTGGAAGCATTCCGTTGAGATTCCTTTGCATGTTGACATGATTGCCTCATTCAATTCCTGCACGTTTTTCAGGCGTTCTTTCATGTTTCAAATCTCCCGTTCTACCACATCCCAAAGGTGAAGAACACTGAACTCATTGTCATGTTCATGAAATCACTTTGAGATGACATCTGCTTCGTGACATGGTGCATTATCATAATGGAGGTAGGAATCAGAAGCTGGGTAAATTGTGGCCATGAAAGGATGCACAATACTCAAATTGGCTGTGGCATTCCAAAGATGATTGAACGGTATTAACAGGCCCAAAGTGTGCCAAGAAAACATTCCCCACACTATTACACCACTTCCACCAACCTGGACTGTTGACACAAGGCAGGTTGGCTTCATGGATTGATGCTGTTTGTGCTAAATTCTGCTTCTATCATCTGTGTGCTTCAGCAGCAATCAGGATTCATCAGGTTACATTTTTCCAGTCCTCAACTGTCTAGTTTTGGTGAGTCTGTGGTCACTGCAGCCTCAGTTTTCTGTTCTTGGCTGATAGTAGTGGAACCTGATGGGGTCTTCTGCTGTTGTAGCCCATCCACCTCAAGGTTGTGCATTCTGAGATGTTTTTTTTTTTGTCAGCTTGAACCAGTCTGACCATTCTCCAGTGACCTCTCTCATCAACAAGGCGTTTCTGTCCACAGAACTGCCACTCACTGTATGTTTTTCTTTATTGTACCATTCTAAATAATCTCTAGAGTTTGTTGCATGGGCGTAACCACGCATTGCCCCCTCTAATGTTGAGGAAATACCAATCTGTCCCCCCAATATACAGTACAAAATATTTTCTATATGTCCCCCTTGAATGAACCCTGCCAACGGATCTGTCTTTTCTTCATCTGTTCTATTTATGTCTATTACTTTTTAATATATTTCCGTTTGTTAAGGAAAATAGGTGTGTCCCCCCTCCAGTTGTACACTTGTTTGCACCCATACTCAATGCAAGTTTGTTGATGTATTTTAGCAGCTCAGTCTGTAAGAAATGGAGACAGCAGCCAAGCGTAGAAAAATGCAGAAGAACATACCTGCTTTTATTCACACAGTAAATAACTGTAAAGACTTAGAAGGCATCATACCATGGTTTGGATTGTTCTTAAGAACGTCAATTAACTGTTGATATTTGTACACCCACGAAGTAGGCTGGGTAACGTCACTTCCGGTTTTTGACCATTAACATTACATTCACTTGCACATCTTCCCGCTGAGTTCGTTGTGACCCCTCACGCTGTCACAAACTGTTATACATGCGAGTGAAAGTGAGGAAAGTTACACAGTATTTCGTTCCTTTACACTACATTTGGGCTAAGCACAACTAAGTGATTTTACAAATATAAGGCTCCATAATGCTGAGATGTGATAGCTTGGCAACGAGAGATATGGAATTAACGTCTGAGTTGTGGCCATAGTGTAGTTCTCCATACAGACCTAGTTATGGCAGTTTGTCTTTAGAATTAAGAAAAGAAAACTCCAGTACCTTTTACATAGCGAACGTTTCAGGTTACCACTATTTACTGTTGTACACTTTGTACACTTATTACATAGCAAGCTAAACAGCATGATGACATTAACATAATAAATGACACCAGTTACACAAACAGAATATTCAGTTTATCAAATTAAAATGATCATATAAGTCAGTCATTGCTCTTCCGGGAAAGTAATGGTACCTGGTCACAATGCAGGCAGTACAGCATTGCTTGGAAGCATCCGTGGGGAAATTGTATTTATAACATATACAGTGTTGAATTTAGTTTCATAGGTAGCCATCCTTTCTGAGTTTTCTATTTACACTTAAATAGCGATATATTCTATTTACACTATATAAAAGTAGCAGTTCTTTGCAATAAGTGCAAATTAGATGTTATTTATACTTATAAATAGTGGCGGATACTATTTGCATCTCAGTATTGTTGTACATTAACAGGATGCAGTAATAACATAGAGTGTAAATGACCATATTTATTAAAAAATGTTTAATGGATGCCACCTTATTGGGACAATATAGCCCTCTTACACCTACCCAGACCGATATTATTAAACAGTCGTTAGGCACTTTATTTCCACTTTTAAAATATTTCCTTCATTTTTAATTGAAAATAAACGTCTTTCTGATCTGATATGTGTGGCGGAAGGCAATGTACAACCGCATTGTATGGGAGTTACTCAACACTTAACTAAGGAAGACTGAGTGAGCAACAGGATCCTAGTCCCCACATCCAATGCTTTTAGTCTCTGTACAACTTGTGGTTGTATGTTGGTACCTATCGTGTTGCAACGTAGTGATGCTCAAGATGAGGTGAGGTGGGCTTCAGGATTTGTTCTGTAGCACAGCAGCCACCTGAAGTGTGTGTAGATTACAATGTAAGTATAGTTAACTACAAGCACCCACCCTCCCCGGATCTAACAGGATAGAGAGACGCCACCACTCCTTATTTCATTGTACATGTGTATAGTGACAATAAAGGCATTCATTCATTCATTCATTAGTAAGTGACATAATTAGCATTGACAGTTTTCAGCTTAACTAACAAAGGTGTTTATCCACTATGCGTGTTATAACTAGTTTTTCTTTTCTTTACTTCACAAGAGTGAATTTATGACAAAGTAAAATTGAAGAAAAAAAAATATATATATTAAAATAAACTTTGACTATTTCAACTTAACTGTAAACAAACAAAAGAACAGTTGGTTCCACTTTGACCGCTCTGAAGTAATTCACGTGAGTCAGTTCAGATTAAAATAGAAACAAAAGGTCACTTCCAAATCCAACAGGATGCTATTCAGTTCAATCACGTGTCAGAATGTTCATGAACACATAGGAAGAGTATATGAATCCTTTTTAGAAAAAGTTGCTGGTCATGGTTCCGTGAATAAAAGTTTTTCCAACTCAGCCGTTTGGTCTTTATCCCTTAGGAAGAAATCTACACATCATTTACACATGTGTAAATGATGGCAATCATGGCATCTAATATTTAATTTTATTGCATGGACACTCACAATAATGTAGAAATTTATATATATTAATGTGATGCTAATAGTCTGTCTTTTTCAGTGTATCAAAAACTGCATTCACACTAGTAAGACACATGTTCTCCCCGCGCTGTGGGGGTTTCCTCCAGGTACTCCGGTTTCCTCCCCCAGACATGCATGGTAGGCTGATTGGCGTGTCTAAATTGTCCTTAGTGTATGAATGGTGTGTGAGTGTGTATGTGATTGTGCCCTGCGATGGACTGGCACCCTGTCCCGCGCCTTGTGCCCGATGCTTCCTGGGATAGGCTCCAGGTTCCCCGCGACCCTGAAGAAGGAGTAAGTGGTAGAAGATG
>JAOUWY010000002.1:16604174-16617966 GCA_025728095.1 Prietella phreatophila | reverse complement strand
CTTGTAACACTAACAAGTCACATGACACCGGGGAGGGAAAATAGCTAATTGGGCCCAATTTGGACATTTTCACTTAGAGGTGTACTAAATTTTGATGCCAGTGGTTTAGATATTAATGGCTGTGTGTTGAGTTATTTTGAGGGGACAGCAAATTTACACTGTTACACAAGCTGTACACTTACTATTTACATTGTAGCAAAGTGTCATTTCTTCAGTGTTGTCACATGAAAAGATATAATCAAATATTTTCAGTTTTGTGAGATACTGTATATTCCTTGGTTTTACCCATTGTTATGAATGACTAAGTGTAATGGGAATGGAAAGTATTGTATACATTTAATATATAGAATTACACAAAAAAATTATACCTGAAGTGACCGTCTGTATGTTTACAGCTTCCCCCTGAATTTTCTGACTGTATTGTGTAAATGTTAACTTCCTGTCTTTGCACCTCCTCTTCCCTTTCTGCACTGTGTTTGCATGGGAGAGGTAGGATTTTAATAAGATCTGATAAATCCAATTTCATTTTTGTCTTAAAAATCACTTTTGAACTAACATTACTTTTCTCAATCTTATTTATGACATTATTTCCCATGTATGATTTATTATTTTCATGTTTTCACTTCAATTAAGGTTATGATTAGTTTTATGCGTCATGCATGAACTTGAAGCACGTGTCAATTTGAAATTTATTTTACAGAAATGTAGAGGGTAAAAGCACACACTGTTTGAGACTGTATTATCTCTTTGTCAGAGACCGAGAAGTTTGCATGTAGACCACTATTGACAGGAAAATCCTGACTTGCACACTAGATGCCGCACTTGCCACAAGTCTATTAGTCCACCATGAAAAACCCTAAGAATCATGATCTATATTATTGAGTTAATAAACAAATTTGTGTCAGTGCTTTTGTCCTTTTTGGAAGCTTTTGCTAAACATGATTGTAATCAAACTGTAGAAAGTGCTTATATTCATGATGCTAAGTTTATCGTATCACAGCCCTAACAGGATTGACTATTTTATGTGAACAAACAGAAGACTAGTAAAATAGTATACCATAACAAGAAGAAATATTTTTTCTTATTCCTTCTATCATGCAGCATGTAAAATGTAAAATATAT
The DNA here is from genome assembly GCA_025728095.1 of Prietella phreatophila. Taxonomy (NCBI): domain Eukaryota; kingdom Metazoa; phylum Chordata; class Actinopteri; order Siluriformes; family Ictaluridae; genus Prietella; species Prietella phreatophila. Next base: position 16,616,844 of record JAOUWY010000002.1, on the reverse strand, counting down.
TCTAAAGCAGCATAAGGTTAGCTGGTAATGTGCTAATTTCAAACAAATGCGGGTTTTTATGTCATAATAGACAAACTAATACTTTGTAGTCTGGTACTGTGCCTCAAACATGATTTCTCAATTTATTCTGAAATATATTAAACACAGTATTAGGAAAGCAAAGGGATAAAACTGCAACAGCTGCCTGTGAGTATCTGCATATAAAATTGCCTTATATCCAAACAGTAGGATTAGGATTCTTAAAAAAGTATATATAACAGAGAAATTTGTGTATATCAAAAAAGAAAGTGCCATATTATTGAAAAGGCCACTTTTCACATTAAGAAACTTGATCGAGACTGTCTAGACACTGTAGAGACAGAGAGCCAGAGTGTGTCAGATTATTAAAGATGTACTTAAAACAATATACCAGCTGAGTTTCGTATGAACCTGTACAGCAGTAAAGCTAAGAGACCTGATTGAATTTTAAAGGCAATAGATGATTGAAGTAAATGTTGTTTTGTTGTACTGTATTACTGTTTACTGCTCTGTACAGTTTGTTGCTGCTTTACATGATATCATTTCATGTGCATAGGAATGTGTAAAGGTGAGTTAAGTATAAGATCAGAGCTGTTTCTGTATAATAGCTCTCTAGGTAATATGAGCACAGATCCAACAAGCTGTTTTCCAATAAGGACAGGATGGGGAGATGGACAGCTTGTGGTCATTAGAGAGGTTTCAGGTCTAAGCTTATTTTTTCCCTGCCTCTCTTTCCTGTGATCTATCATTCATGGCCTTCATTTAAAATTACGTGAAATATTTAAAGTTGGCTGGAGTTCTACACTGGGCTTTGCCTGTGACCTCCCCTCAGAGCCTCGAGTCAGGTGGCAATGGGGGGATGGAGTTCAAGGAAACAGGGATGGAGGTGGAAAGAGATGATGGAGAGTCAGAGGCAGAGAGGAGGAGGGTGAGAGGCCGAGAAAGAGAAACTGAGAGAAAGTGACTGGGTTTTCAGCCTTGAAAGGTGTGACACTTTGTTTAAAGCATGCCAACGGAGTATTGTTGTCCTGTTCCAGGTATCAACTAGCAAAGCAACAGTTATTGTTCTAAATGAAAATAGTTCCAATAATAGCTCTAAATGAGCTCTAAAATAAAACACTATTAAAATGAATGCTTTCCACATTTATTGGTGTTACAGTGAGATCAGTATGGCAGAATGGACAGCACAGTCTAGATTATCCACTAATTAAAAACCCAGATTGAATGACATTGTGAGGTATGAGATATACACATGTCTGTTGATATATCCATGAGTGCTTATTTAACAACTAGGTATTTGAGTGCACTGCAGTGCCACAGCCCTGGAGAGTAAAAGCGAGCAGTGAGCTGCAGAAACACACTTTATTGGATTATGGACACGTCAGGATGAGAACGAGACCTGTGGTCTCATCAGTTCCCCTGTGATTAGTGACTCCAACTATGACATGAACAAATGACGTATTGGCCAGATATCTGGAAACATAAAATAATAATAAAATAAAATAAAAAAAGAAGTAAACAAGGAGGAACGTCAGTGATGTGTGATATTCACTTAAGATGAACTGAATGAGAAAGAAATGATGCCAGATAGTAAGAAATCTGAGAGAAGTTTATTATGAATATGGCACCTGTAAGATGGTAAAAAACCGTTACAGAAAGACAACCATGTATGACATGTTTGCTTAAACTGATGAGACCCTACAAAAGTATAAAAGAACCCTGTTGTAAAATGAAGTATGTACATTTCTGAATTGCAGCATTATTTATGGTAAATGAAAAGAGATGTTGTTCCATTAAAAAAAGAAAAACAAGCCAGGCACTCAGTTAGCTTTAGTTAGTTGTTTCTTTCTTTTTTTTTTTGTTTTGGAAAAAAATAAAAATAAAATAATAATTAAAACCCCAAAAGAAAATAAAAAAATGTACCATAGTTTTCTCTTTTTAATATTTTAATTTGTTTGTATTTAGAATTTATAACACTGTTAACATTGATACTAAGAGAATCCCTTTCTCCCGTATTCATCTACTTGGCACCAAGTTCCTCATAAAAGAATCTGTATAATTGTACAAGAAATAGTTAAAAACACAGACACAGTTTTCACAGGTAATGAAGTGATTTATCATATTGTAATTTTTAAACACTATTTATCTGACAGCAGCTGAGATTAGTTAAGATTAAATCACCAGCAATCATTTTGACACAACACAGAAACACTGAGACAGCTCAGCCGGCTGTTCTGTTTGTAACATATGGGTGTATTTCCTGGTCCACAGTGTTTTTTTGAGCCACCCTCTGTACAGCACAACTTTTTGTAATGTAAAAAATGCTAAGACTCTAGGATCTAAGACGCTAAGCTCCAGTGGTGACGCCAAGCTCTCCTGCAACTGCCCTGACAGCAGCTATCGGTTTTAAAAACATTAATATCATGACCTGGGTTTGAGTAACAACACATTTTCACAGAAACCACAGAGACGAGTTTCCTGATGCAGGGGAGTAGCCCGATTCAGTAAAAAGACAAAAAGGCTCCCCCTTTGCCTTGTTGGACAGACTAAAAAACACTAAACGCTGGCAAAGCTGCTGGACCGAACGAAATCAGGTAAATCAAACGATCAACTCTTGGTAAACATGCATTTCCAAAACACCTATAAAAATAGATTTATAGTGTGATTTTTTTTCTTCTTTTCTCATTAGAAATCCGTAAAATTGTTAATTGTCCTGAAATTCTGTCTTATTTATTTTTTTTTTTTTACTTCCTGTGAGTTGCAGGGTCCTTGAAGTCAACTGGTTGGTGGAAACCAATGAAATACACCCAATGCACATGAGAAGCACAAGGGACTCTGGGAATGTTTCACAACTTAGGCCTTTGAGGTTCCAGACGTTACATCTAAATGCTACTTCGGTTTTATCCTTGTCAGTTTTGAGGTGGAGACCGCAATCCCAGAATTCCCCAGTGGCAAAAAAATGGCTCCTTAAACCTTTGAGCTAGTTAAGAGTCTTTTATCTCTGAGAGGAAGAGAGAGGTCTGTAGACTACACAACAGCAAAGCAATAGCAGGAACAGAAAAGTAATACAGACAGAAAAGAAGCAGCAAAAAGGTGACACTACATTGGAAGGCCACCACACAAAATCCACTAACCTCCACTGGTTCACTAAGACTGTAGAGGAGAAGGAGAGGGAGAACGAGTGTTTCCCCCGTCCAAGCCCACACTAGCACAGAGAGGACAAAGGACGAAACAGCTACATCAGCTCGGTATATACTGCATATAGTAACACACACTGAAATCGCTATGAGGACTGACAGCCAATGACACTTACACATTGTACACGTTTACGCTTATCACGTTTGGTAATAGATGACGTGATGGATGGCTGCCAAAAGATGAAGCGACAGTTTTCTTCCTTTTTATTACTTTCTTTTTTTGTTGTTCCAAACAAATTCACAGTGTCTTGACACCAAACTGTGACGGTAATTTTTTTGGCAACAGTGGAAAAAAATTAGGAATGTGATTTCTCAAAACACATTTTTGATTGAAAATGCATGTCCTTATTACAATCTTGTTGATATGTGTTTTTCAGAGTTCATGAAGGAGTGGAGGGAAACTGATTTTGGGAGGCTGATGGGGGGGGAAAGCTACTAGGCTTCAAGTATGTGGAGGGAGAGTAAAAATAAACTGAGAGAAGCCTGTTAAGAGTTTCACATTCATCTTCAAGTTTATGATGTAAAAATTAGCCTCAGTTACACTGAGGGGTAAGAAATGATTCACAGCCTGGTCCAAATGCCTTTTCTGACTCAATCAGATTGAGCCACAGCCAAACCCTTCTCCACACTCTGCAGGGGATAAACACAAGAAAAATGAACTTGACTGTTAGAGGTTTGAGTTTTCAGTAGAAAATCTCTCAAGCCATCATTTGTTGAGCTCTGGAACAATACCTACGTCAGCCAGCTGAGTGAGGGTTAGTTGATGATAGCACCATGGATCTGCAAAAGGAAGATGGAACTGGAGGAATCTCACACTGACCTGTTCCAAAGTCCTGGGAGTTTGTAGTAACATTTGGAGCAGGTCAATCAATACCTGGCTAAAATTGCTTTTAAAATGCATGATTTGTAAGTTAAATCTGAGCTATAAAAAACGAAGAAAAGCATCATTTCTAAAATACTATTCTCTCGTTAAGAAAGAACCCTAAAACCCTTTCAACTACGTCAAACAGGGTAACATCCTTTTGTCAGTGTCAGACTTGATCACATCAAGATATTGATAAAAAATGAACAGTTTCTTTTTATCTCCTTTGTGAATTGCCTTTAAATACACAAGACATCCGAATACGGATGCACTGTAATGAAGTCAAACAAAGCACATTTTATTTCACCACAGAGAAACCACACACCTGAGTGGTGAATTCTCTGTGGCTCAAAGGAACTCTGAAAAAGAGATGAGCCTGTTTAGTTTGTTTAAAGAAAATGTCATTGGCTCTAGAGAAGGGAGGGAGGAAGAGAAAAGAAATGGAGAAAGACACAGGAAGAGAAACCATTTGTTTCAATTACACAAGCGTAACTGCTTGAAATTCAAAGTGCTATAACAATTAATTCCCACCCCAACTTGAAACACAGTCATAGGCCTCGAAAGAGTCTTGATTTAAATTGAACACAGTAATATGGTCTCAGTGTTTTGCTTCAATCCTCTTTGCGCTCGAGAGTCTGTGTTGTGTGGATGCCATTGCTGTAGACGGGGAAAGGAAGCGTAGAGAAGAGTCCCTCCGCCGTGGTGAAGACGTTGGCAGTGGGCATCTCTGCGAGACTGGCACCGGTGCCTGCGCCACCAAATGGACCCGACATGTTGAGCCGGTGCACGTGGTGATAGAGCATTTCCATGGGTGTCTTGGCATCAATACCAAAGCCAGGCCCGTTCACGTCCACAAAGTTGACTGCTGCATGGCCGCTGGGTAGCAGGTTGCCCTGCACAGCCAGTGTGACGTCAGCAGGTGCGTAGCGAATGGTGCCTGCCGTGTAGACGCGTGGTGCCGCTGCTGTGCTGGTGGCAGCCAGTGTGCCTGCAACACGCTGCACCAGGGGAAGCACCACGTTGCCTGTCTGTAGCCGCTGAAGGGCCTCCAGGTCACCGCTGTACAGAAGGGAATTCTGGGAGGTGGATGTGCCCTGCTGCTTATCACGTGGTGAGGCTGAAAGTGGAGGTGATAAGGGGTCAGAGGTTGAGGAGTTAGACAACGTGGGTACCAGGCCGGTTGAGTTGGGGGCACTGTTACTGCTACTACTGCTACTGCTGTTAGTGAAGTTGGACTTCCTGATGCTTGCTCCTCCTTCGGTGCCTGGTGGAGTGAGGACTGAGTCGGGGATGGCAGCGGGGAAGGCTTCATGAGCACTAGGAGGCTTGGTCATGCTGAAAGGTGACTCGTTGCGTGAGATCTCTCGGTTAGGTGGGAAGTTCCAGATACTGCTATCGTTGTCAAAGTTGATAGGCTCAGCCATTTCTGTTTTGATCTTAAGCACTGAGGCAGTGGCGGGTGATGGAGGCGGCAGTAGTGGAGGCTGCTCTCCCAGTGCTGGCTCCAGACTTCCTGTGACAGCCTCTGGAGGTGAAAGTCGCAGACGCTGACGACTGCCCTCCCATTTCTGCTTTTTCCTCCTTTTCTTTCTCTTCTGGAGTTTACTTGTCAGTGGACCGCTCAGTTCCCCTTCACTGTTGTAGTCCTTCATAATCTCATCATTGTCTTCCTCTTCTTCCTCCTCATCTTCGTCCTCTTCCTCAGAGGATGACGAGAGCGAATTGTGAAGCTCTGCCCCCTCTCCATCACCATAGTGCTCCACTTTAATGGGCAACCCACTGAGATGAGCCAAGCGGCTCTCCTTGTGCTCAGCCTCACAATCAGAGGGTTCCAAACTGTCCTCACTCTCCTGGCTCTCTGCATTACTGGAGCTATCCTCCTCCTGATGCCTCATCTCCTGCTCAGCGTGTCTGGTGGGTTTCTTACTGTCTGACTCTGGCTCTTCACTGTTCTCAGAAGACTTATTTCCTTTCCCATCTGACTTGGAGTTCTCGTTGTCTTCTAAGAGAAAAAGAAGATGGGGGTGTTCAGGCATAATAGAAGATCATAGAGGTTATCAGAGGAGGAGTTTTTTTTTTTTACCGTGAACAATGCAAATTCTCCCATCATGCACAACATTTACCAATCCAGCACATTTCCTCTGAGACATGCTGAGATAGAAATCTTTTTTTTTTTCACCCTCTGATCAATCACGTTATAGGGCAGATGAATGTACTTGGCAAGTACATGATACGTGATGCATATGCAGATGTTTTTGCAAATGATTTTGCAATCATGGACCTTTTGTCAATGATTTGATATTTTAAGACTATATGAATAGTTTGGAAAACAAAAGCTTTTTAAATGAACAGAAGAATTAGTCATCCCTCAGTCACCAATCTTCTGTCACTGTTTTAGTCATAGGTGTTATTGTTGTAAATGTTATTGTTATTTAAATGTTCCAGTTTTTTCCACTTTAGGCCAAATTCCCTGATTGCTTTTGTATAGTAACCAGAACAGTGTGGCTTATTACAGCTTATTGCTGTTATCTGACATGGCCATATTGAAGTCATAAGTTTTATCTTCTTTATCCATCAGCTTTTCATTATAGCTCAAGTGCACTCTTTCTGTGGTTTGGTGGTATGGAATTGGTAAGAAATGAGCCAACTGCCTTGTGAGACCGACTGAGTGAGCAAAGAATAGTAAGATAGTGAGATAGACAGACAAATGAGAAAAAAGGAGTCAGGGCATGATCTAGTCCAGCTGCAGCTGGCACAGATGGTAACCTTTATGATGAAGACTGGCAAAGGGCTAGCCATGCCAAGGTGCCAGGAGACAATATCCTGGCACCCTTCCCAATCTGTCAGTCTACCTCATCCTCTCAGTGCCCCTAAACCCATCTCTGGAATCACACTCAATCTTCTGCTGGAATACATAATTAATATCTCCAGTTGACTGCCCAGGCTTAATCAACATTTTAACCAGGTTTACTGGAAGCATTGAAACCTCATGCTTCTGTACCTTGCAGGGTGGAATATGTGATTTCAGGAAAGATGAACACTTGAAATGGTATGATCTCTGAGAGTTACTTAAGCTTTTACTGAGAACACAGCTAATATGATGAACCTTATTTGTGATGATCTTATTATACTGTAATAACTGTATTTGTATGTTGTCAGTTCATGGTATGTGTATGATCCAGATCTGAAGTAATATTGTACTGTACCAGAGTTGTCCTTAGAGTCAGACTCTGAGTCTGACGTTTCCGATGACTCTGAGGCTTTCTCTGGCAGATTCGGAAGCTGTGTGATATCAATGGGTGTGTCTTTGTATTCCGGATTACTGACCACAAAAAATAAACAGAGGGAGGGAGAGAGAGAGAGAGAGAGAGAGAGAGAGAGAGAGAGAGAGAGAGAGAGGGAGAGAGAAGAGAATTATTCACAGAGCTGAACTGTTTCCAGTAGCCTGGTGGAAGGAAGGTGAAATAACCTAGAGTACACTTGCTGCACCTGAACATTTTAAACATCCTGATTGATCCAGTGTTTGCGAGCACACATCTCTCTAATGATCTCAGGCTAAGGCGCTGCTTGCGCCCACAACGGGAGAGGAGATTAAATAGAGGCTTACAGAGATCTATTTATTTGGCTGTTGCTGCCTCACAATCGCAAATGGAAATCCTCTAGCTTTCTGATGGGAATTGACAAATAAGCATCACAGTAATTTGGGATAACACGTAACTGAAAGAGCCCTGTTTACCTAAGCACATAGTTGACCCAGATGATGTTCTTCTCATTGGCATTCTTGGCGTTGATAGCAATAGTGGCACTGGACTGGATCCAGATATAGCCTCCATTCTTCTGGATCCAGCGATAGTATTTTGTCACACACTGCCCTTTATTCATTACTATAAAGAAAGACACAAAGAGGGGAGAAATATATTAGTAACTGTTTACAGTTTAACAAGATCTCTGTTACATCATATGTCTTTACTGCTCATCTGTTCTTAGATAAAACAAATATTATTTAACAGTTTCAGAAGCTTATAATGTCTAATTTCATTGCTAAAGATTTAAACTGCCAGAGCTAAAGGGCTCTTTTGCTTTCGCCATTTCCACATAAGAGCACAGTACCCACACTGGCTCACCAGAGTGCGCTGTGTCTGCTTGCACTGTTTCCTTTGTAATGTCCTTGTCTGTGACTACTCCTACACTGTGTCCTTGTCTGGCTGCAATAAATTTGGCTAAATTAAGTGCTAAATGTTATCTCAACCAATATGTATTTGCATTAATCATTTCTCTAAAGCTAAAATGGTCAGAACTAAGTCATGAATGTATGTTCTTAGTTTAAATACAAGCACAAAGAATGTTGTTTATAAAAAATAAAAAAAGACTGACTTTGGGAGAATTATTTATACAAAAAAGATCCATAATTAATACTACTACAGACTATTAACATTGTTTAATAAGACATTCAAAGCTATACTAATTGACTTCATATATTGACTGCTTCTTTGGGAAATGTAAAGGTAACAAATGAAAACTAGATAAACAAACATCTAAAACAAATATGTTGTTTTTCTGACTTGCTCAGTGTGGTCAGTGGATATACCCTTCCTCTAACCTTCACAGTTTCCTCACTATACACACAGTGGTCCAGAATACTGAAAGCCTGAGAAACTTAATACAGTGTTTCATTTCAGGCAACAAAATGATATACTCATGTAACAAATAAAAATGAGTTTAAATTCATCAGAGAGATTTATGTTAGGTTCTCAGAAGTTGCAAAGTAAAAAAGAAGGGAATCCAGCAATCCATTAAAAACTAATTCTGTACATAGTCCACGCTTGCTCTTTACTTGGTTCTCTCTTAATGAGCTGGGTTCATCTGCATTGCCGTCAATACACTGCAGCCTTGCGTCTGCCTGGCGCTACTGCTGTGCAGGTGAGCCTTATTTTTTAACCCCTTTCACTTACACTGCTATTCAATCAATCAGGACCTGTTTGCGCTATTGATTTAGTGGTAATGAAGCCGCCCCTTCATTCTCTCTCTCTCTCTCTCGCTCTCTCTCTCTCGCTCTCTCTCAGAGTAATCTCTGCAGCCTTTGGAGGCATTAAAAGGAATACAGCATCTTTAATCTAGCTGTTCTCTCCTGAAGCCTCAGGCTAGCCTGGAGGATGGGCTCTCTCTCTCTCTCTCTCCATCGCTCTCTCTCTATGCTAGGCCTCTGTCCTTCACTTCCGTTTAATCACTTGGATACATTCCATAATAGCAGCTACCTTTCAGATACCCTTTACCCAACATGGCCCCCATTCACAGCGGGAGAGGCAGGGGGAGTCATTGTCACATAAAAGCAAGTCATTTACACCCGTGAAATTGCTTTATGGAAAAGTCCTTGCAGTCCATTGGGGTATTATCGTAAAGACAAGCCTTTTATGAATGAGTGGGAAAGGCATTGGAAAAAGACTCCTGGCTAGAGGCTGGGTTACCGGGCTGGGTGGTGTTTTGTGTTGTTTGTAGTGTTTTACTGGAAATGGCTCTTGGCCTGACCTCACCCCGAGCTACAGAAATGACCACATGAATGTTCTCTTAAAGAAAAAATGCATGATATGAACAAATCAAGGTGATTACCTCTAAAATTTTAAAATCTATTATATTGAGAAAGACACACCTGTAATCCAGAAACATATGATTGAACAAATTTACTGAATGTTATCAATATAATAGAATAAGAAATTGGACAAAGTCATCTGCACAGAGGTGTCCTGATGTTTTTGTTTTTTCAGTACAGGATGGTAAACAGCTTTATAACACTTTTATAGATTTACCTGTTATAAATCTGTTAATAAAGGAAATTGCTATATTCTTGGCGGTGTGTATCAGGTGTATATTTCTGTGTTGCTGCAGATGGTGGAGTCTGTCTTTAAGCTCAATAAGCAGTGAGGGGAGTCTTTCATTAAAGTCAGTTTGAACTAGTCTACAGAGAGCAGCTCTATGAGTCTGCCTTCAGGCACACAGCTTCCCTCTCCTGGGGGTTCCGCACACTTTTCTCAGCTATCTCTTCCCGTCCCCCATCCTCTGTCTAGGCTGGTAAAAAAATACACACACGCACACACGCACACACGCACGCACGCACGCACGCACGCACGCACGCACGCACGCACACACACACACACACACACACACACACACACACACACACATGCACACACGCAGACAGAGCATTTACACAGTGCGTACGATGCTTAGCTGTGTAGCAAAACGCTTTTGTTAATTTATGGTGTGTTGCTTCTGATCCGCGGCTGACACAGGTGAGGTCAGCTCTGTCACATTACATTTCTGCAGATAGCAAACATCTGCTTACGTCAAATTACTCCAGTCCAAGCACATCCAGCCGTGTTCGTTTGGTAATAGAAGATTGTATAGAACAAATGCAACAAGAATGTGCGGAAATGAAAAAAAAAAAAAAAAAACTGTCAGCAAGCCCAGTAAGATGAACATGTAATAAGCAACGTATAATAATATACATGTCTGACTATGATTATACGAGCACATTCATAATGTGTGTAGACTGCTTTTGTCTTCAGTGCACCTCCGAGACTGTTATGTACGTTTAAAACTTCAAGAGAAAAATTGGACATGAACAAGAGAGGAACAGCCACCTTGTCATGTTGAATAGTTGGGAGAAGGCAGTTTGGGTTGAAGGTTTTCTTTGACTATCTCAGAAGAAGAAGAAGAAAAAAAAAAATCAATATCTATGCAGCAAAAAAAAGAAGAAGAGATGGCTCAGTAACATTCATTCAGCACAGGATTTAGTTGTAAGCGGTGTATCGATGGTAATCCTACTGCAAATATCAGATTATCTGAGAGATCTGAAAACTATTAAATTATTTTTTTTAAATATACAATTATTTTGTCTGTTAAATTACTACATTTAAATATTTATTCATGTTCTTCAGCAAGATTCCAAAAATTCAAACCAATTCTTTTGTTTCTGGCATTTTCCGCTCATATTTATGTATTCATGCAAGGTGTCGCAATATTGCCAACACTGAAAGCAGTGAGAGATATTTGTAGTGTAACACCAGTTAGTCTGCTAGTGTGTGTGTGTGTGTGTGTGTGTGTGTGTGTGTTAGAGCTGGCTGCTCTATTGAGGCAGGATGGACAAAGAGGTTAGTGCAGAGACCGACGCTCTCTCATTTCCCTTAGTCCCGCTGATCTGATGGCCTAGCTTGACCTGATGTCATTCTCTGATTGGCAATCAGCAGAGCAGCGGCTGCACTGGGAATGGCTGCCGCTTCTTCAGCACACACTCCCAGCGCCGCTTGATGAGCCCTTCATACAAACAGTGATGACAGTGATGATCATAGCCATTAACTGTGTCAAACTAAGCTGGAATTGTCAGTGAGGTTATACATGCAGAGTGTTCTCTAAGTGAGTAAAAAAGTTCTTGGCAGTTAAGTTCGTTATATTATTTTGATCAAAATGAGCAAAATAGTCTGGAGTTAAAACGTGATTCATTGTATTATTTTGGCCACTTAGCTTCAACTAGCTAAGGTTTAAAGTAACCTATCTTCTAGAAGTTTCTGTATATGACACTAATTCATATAAATTCTTATGAATTCAGTGTTGCGTAAACATTACGATATTTCTACCGACAGGTGACGTCTGGTTTGTAGTAAACTGATTTCTCTGTGAGCAGTTGCTTTTTTTTTCCATAACACGATAAAACGTGAAATGAAATACAGTAAGACTTCCCCACATCAACCTTGCAGCTGGCCCTTTCCAGCACTTCTACTTTTTTGTTAATTGTCCGTATTGTAATGTGTAATAGATGGTTAGACAGACAGGGACAACTGGAAATTTGTGGTTCTGGGACACCCTCAGCCTTCTAACTCTCTCATCAATGCACTCCTCTCTGCTTTCTCTCTGCTGGGTTTCAAATCAAGGTCTAATGGACCCAATCTGGTGGATTTTAAAGGCAAAGGGAGACTGCAGTGCAGCAGTAATTGCACTCTAATTCAGTTGAACTTGCAATATCTAATCAGACAGCTCCAAATTCACCCAACAGCCCCAAGGACACTCGTCCTCCTCCACAAACACCTAATAAAGTGAGGGATTTATCCCCCCACCCGCGTGCCTCATCCCTCACTACTTAAATAATGGCAACTTGCCTGCTGCCGAGGCAAGCGTGCATTTACTGTATGAAACGCTACGCTGCTCTCAATGACGTTTTGAATTTCTGCCATGACGTGCAGGCGAGAGGAGAGTACAGGAAAAAAGTGCTTGCCAAAACACACTTAACAGATGATTTAGGATATTCAAAAAGCATGGTCACACCTCCAGGCAGTCAGTGGCCCTGCTGCCGAGAACGATGAAAGTAAAGCGCGCCAAAGGTTGTGGAGTCTTTAAAGAGTTTTCCTGTGGGGTATTTGCCAAGATAAACACTTTATAGTGTAAAGGTGTGATCAAAATGCACTGGGTGTATAAGGAGAAGTGCAGATTAACCTGAGAGGAGCACTGAGACACTCTCTCTCACACACACACACACACACGCACACGCACACGCACACGCACACGCACACACACACACACACACACACACACACACACACAC
>JAOUWY010000002.1:16533636-16556115 GCA_025728095.1 Prietella phreatophila | reverse complement strand
CTCTCTCTCTCTCTCTCTCTCTCTCTCTCTCTCTCTCTCTCTCTCTCTCTCTCTCTCTCTCTCTCTCTCTTTCCCTCTCTCTCTCTCCCCTAGGTAAAGAAGCTGCTAGTCCCTCCTCATTGCTGCTGCTAAGCTCCTGGGGGAGGCGTAGAGCTGAGGAGGTGCCGGAGGAAGTGCTGCAGGAGCAGTGTGATGAATGCTACAGAAGATAATATTATTGGCACAGCTGGCTAAGCTTGACAAGACATTTCTCACTCGGCCCAACCACAGTCACATCATTCTCTGCACCCACAACCCCCCCTACCTTTAAATGGTGTGTCCATTTTTTGGGGGGTGACAGAAGATTTGCACAGGACAAACTAGCTTGTCACTAACGGACAAGCCGGCCAGCTGTTAAGGTATCAGGAACATGACAGATTGCTATGTTTTACCTCTGATTAATTCACTTATTAGAGCTAGACCCAAATCACCCATCACTGTCATATCAGATGTCATAGCTAGGAAAATGTCAGGTATGTGTGTAGCAGGCAGTCAGCCCACAACGCAGACAGACATGCAGACACACACACACACACACACACACACACACACACACACACACACACACACACACACACACACAATTACATATCAGTGCTACTGTCAAACAGTCCATGGAGAGTCAGACTGACTCCTGTTCGACAGCAGAGATTTAAAGTTATGTAGAACAGTAAAAAAGTGTAAGATAAAAGTCCCATTTACGCCTCATGAATCAATGCATTTTGGTAATCCAATGATAAATCAAAGCATTTCAGCAAATGAAAAATAGTGGTGACTAAAACAGTTATAAGTACATATCCATCCATCTATGCATCCATTTACCATACCACTTATCCCACACAGAATTGCAGCCTATCCCAGGGAACAAGGCACTGGACACCCTGGACGGAGTGCCAACCCATCACAGGGCACAACTACACACATTCACACTCTATGGACAATTTGGAAATGCCAATCAACCTACAGCACATGCCTTTGGACTGGCGGAGGAAACCATAGTACCCGGAGGAAAAACGCAAAGCACGGGGAGAACATGCAAACTCCATGCACACAAGGCAGAGGCATACGTACATATCATACATTGCAATCAAATTATTGTTCAAGCAACCAGAGCACCTCTAAATTTAGTTAGGCAGGGTTAAATGCAATCTGTACACTGCATTCACTAATTATTAGGGAGGAAGCTACAAGACATACTAACAAAAAACCCCAGCAATGAACCCTGAAAAAAAACAAAAAAAAACTGAATGACTGACAGACAACTTATCACAACTGCTGCAAACATGGCTTGTCGTGTGCCTCCTAAATGACAGCCGTTAAATACGGCATATTCTTTGGCAATATAAGTAAGTACAAGATGTACAATAAAATAATCTGTGGCTATTCGAATTCTGACATGTTGATAGCTGATTGACGTTGCACACTCAACCTAGCAAGCAAGCAGGTTTATTCGCATACTGTAAATAAGGACAAATAGGACAAAGGTGACTAATATAATAGGAGAAGATGCATGGAAGAGATCAAATCATTTGTTATCTGAATATTGACGTTACAGATACAGACAGTTAGTTTTGACATGAAACTATCCTGCAATTCTAACAACTTGTACAGGAAGTCATCAGTCAACGAAAATCTGATGCTCTGACTCAGGATTTTTAGACACTGTCACTTTGATAAACACAAACATTTTTGGGGTGTAAATATAAGTAATGAATCTAATATTTCTCCTGCTGTTACGTCAGTGATGTATGCTAAACTCTCCATGTTGGACTGTTTTAACTGACTTAATGTGAGACACAATGAGTCTCAGTTCAGACGTCTGCTAATAGAGTGCTAATGTGTGTGTGTCGGGTGTGTGTGGCTGTATGGTTTTGTATGCAGTGGCCCCCCACCCGCTGCCAGTCCTCCTAACTGCACGGCAATACAAATCTTTATTCGGTCTTGAGATGTTGACAGGTCAATTGAAGAGAATGAGTCTAGTTTATGATGCAGTTGTCAGAGGTGGTTAGGCCGGGAGTCTGTTTATCTGACTAGCTGAGATATTCCGACAATCTCTCTCGCAAACCCCCGGCACCTCGAGGTTAATTACTTCACCAATTTGAGTAAATGGCATGCCATAGTCCCATCTGTCTCCATTAGTTCCCCACTATTTCTCAATTTACGAGGACGGGGGTCAAGGCGCTGGGTGCAGGAGGGATGTAATAAAGCATGGGATTTTATGTTTACACAAATGCAGGAGCCAGGGCATAAATAACTGAAATCCCTCAAATGGCAAGTGGGTTCATAATAACGCTGCTCTTTAAAAAGTCGTTTTTGAGCCATTCTCCACTGCCCATAGAGAATAAAAAACATGGTGCACTAAAAACTAACAAGCCAGAGAACGGTGGCAATAAATATAAAGCTCACGCTTCCCCTCTCTGCCCTGTGCTCACTTACAAGGGCAGTGCAATTACAGGTCTCCGTCAGTGAAACCACAGCACCAGACGTCCTCTGCTTCAGCACTGTTATTTATGACCAGACCACCTGATAGAATAATATTCACTCTTATTGTATACTTCTGTGTGCTTTAGTCACAGAGAACTGTAAACTTAGTCTAAATTTAAGCTATCGAGCTGTTTCTGAGAGATTAACATCCACTATAGTGTGAAAGCTTTGATCAAGAGGTGTGTCTGTGAGTGGAGGACACAGCTGTCTGAGTGTCACACACCTGCCTTTAGCTGCAGTTCGTCTCCACTTGTGATTGGAGGGTCACAGGGAGGGACTGCTGGGGCAATTAATTTCATAGCAAGGTAAATCCAGTCTGTGGCTTGACTGCAGCCCCACCCCCACCCCCTTCTCTATGTTATTAGTCTGGCTCTGCCTGCTTCTGCCTTTGTCCCAAAGGATCCATACATTCAGCTGTTAAAGATGACCTTGCCAAGTACACAAAACTGCTAACTTTCTATCTCTCACACTGTCACATTCATTCTCTCTCTCTCTCTCTCTCTCTCTCTCTCTCTCTCTTTCTCTGCCATGCTCCCACAGCTACACTCTTCAAACCCACCCGAATAAAAGAGCCACTTTTAACAGGGGGTTTTATTTATTCTGAAAAAATACTATCAAGGAAATGACAAAAAACAGTAAAAGTTAAGTTTCACTCACATCCATCCACTTTTACTTCACGTTTAGAGGTTGTTGCAGTTCCTCTCTCACACATTCATGCTAATCTCTTTTTTCCTTTATGTGTTTATGTGTGTGTGTGTGTGTGTGTGTGTGTGTGTGTGTATGTCCGTGTGTGGGAGTGGCGAGCATGGGCTGGATGGGGCCTCCGTGTGCAAACAACAAAGTGGCTGTCACTTAATCATAGTCTCTTTAAAGAGCACGACAGCGATGCTGAGGTGAGACACTGACGCTTTTCCTTTTCAAGGACAATTGTTCTTTACACCTTCCATTAAAAAGAAACTTTGCTTTTCACGTAAACAACCCACTATGGGGGGAAACACGAAGTAGTCGGTTCACCGCTGCCTTTAAAACAACTTTGGTTTTAAACACTTTAGTTTGTGAATTATAAATCTAAATCTAGACAGAGTTTGCAAAGCATTTCCACATCGTCTGCACTTTTCCCCCCTCTAACGTACTTTGACGTGTTTGTAACTTGAAAGGGCACACTTCACCTAGAGACAGATTCAGAGAAAACACATGAAAATGAGAAAGACACAAAGTCGCACAGCACCGTGGAACAAATCCCCCCACGAACCAAGTGTGAAAGGAACACTTCAGCTAAAGAGAGTATGGGAAATTACTATTTGTTTTCAATTTGAGATCATCCAGATTACTCTACAGGATAGAGGGCCCTGATTATTAATGTGGACGAGTTAACAACGCTTCCTCAATGGAGCAGACAGACCATTAGTCTCCCCTGACAAGCCCCCCCCCATCCTTAATTTCTCAGCCTGCCTTTGTGTAAACTAATATTTTTCCACTCTACTGGGTTTTGATGTGCATGGTACGGTGCTTGCCAAGCTGAAGTCCCATGAAGGATGATGGCAAACACACTCGGAATAAAAACAGCTGAAATATGACTATCAAGCCTGCTGACGTTTAGTTCTCTTCCATGTCAAACAACGGAGACAGACTGGAGATCTCTTCCCATACTCCAGTGAACACAGCCATAAATAACACGCTAGTTTAACTCTAGCATGGATGCTAGCTTAACTGCACACGGATTGCATGTAAACATCGGCTAAACAGATACAACTCATAGAATTGTTGTTTGCTTGTTTTCCAGAAAGCTTTGAAGTAAATGGATAGAAAAAAGACCGTATTTCAGTTTCTGGTAAACAAGACGTAGTTACCCAGAGAAGCTGCAATTTGCAGAAACTGTGACTACCTGGACAAGATCAAACTGCATTAATGAGGACTCTGTGTGCAAATACTCCCAATTCTCTCTCTCTCTCGCTCTCTCTCTCTCTCTCTCTATTTCAGTTTCCTTCACATACACACAATTAATACCACCGGGCAGAAGAGAAAACACTATCTAGCACAGCTTAATTTAAAAAGAAGTTAAGTGAGCAGCCTGGGGATTGGTGTTTTGGTATTGAAAAATCATATAGTTGTAGGTAATGGACTGTTTGCATTCAGGGGCAGGAAGGCAATTACTTAGCGACTCATTAAGGTGGCAAATTTGTTAATGCACTGCTAAACACGCTCTAACCAACTGCTGATTTATGTTAATCTCACTACAGCTGTTTCTTGAGCAGCAGGAATGGGCTTGTCCATGGCGAACCGTGGATTTTATGCACACAACGCAGACCAGATCATGAATTTTGTATGGATGAGTGGTGTGAAGAATTCACCCAGGGAAAATCTGAATATGAAAGTGTGTGTGTAAGTGTGCATGTTTCCACCCCCAAACCACCAGCTGTGTTCCATGCCAGTCTGAGCAGACCTTTGTGCCCTAACCCAATGGGGCTGAAACCTACCACTCCCTGTCACTAGGATACATCTTTGAAGGTTACACTTAAATCAGTAATCTTACATAAGGTTAAGTGTTAGTGTGTCTGTTTAAAGATCCTCAAGCATAACCTTGATCTCAACATAACCCTGAGCCTCAAAAAGTATTTTCTTACGCAGCCTCATCTTCAAATCATCAAGCCAGTCACAACTAAACAGTGCCACTGTGTCTACCACTAAACAATAGCAAGAATGCAAATCTACAGACTATTAATCAAAAATGTCTGTGACTCATTAGTCTTTGCGTCAGATGCTCCACACACACCCCACAGAGTGTCGGATACTTATTATACATTTTCCTCAAACTCAGTGAGGTGTTGGAGCGATCGCCAGATTTCCAGCACCATGTCATTAAAGTTACTAAAGTGTTTTATCTGAAGAAGCTAAGTAAGAGTCTAATGAAGGAGGTTAAACCTGGGCTTGTGGGCCAAAATGCGATGGGAAAAAATGCAATAACAATAATGATTGGTCAGTTTTAATGTCAGTCTCACTGCCTTGGCTCAAAGTATGTGGCTCTTGATAAGTAACTAAGCTTGTGAGTGTAGTGATGCATCAACAAAATGCAAAGGCCTGCTGCTGTGTCCAATCTCCATGGCTTCTTTTCATTTATATTATCCTTTACTGTGGTGCTGAGTATTTTACACCACACTGAGCATGCCTAGATCCACCCACTGAGAGATTCCCCACAGTGTGTCTGCTCATTTCTGTCTCTGTGAATGTTTGCGTGTGGATTTTATAGCGAACGTGGGCAGACGTAGGGGAGAGACGTCTGAACGGATGATCATCTGGAATAAAGCAGAACGGGGGCTCTGGAGGGGCTGCAAGGGTCTCATGGCACAATGGGAACGGCTCCATGCTCATGTCTCAATTAGCAAATAATTAATGGCTGTGTCGAAGCAAATTGCTGGGCTCTACAGCTGCACTGATTATTAACTTTCACCAAATGAGTGTGTACTGAAGAGTACAACAAACAAACCAAAAAAAGGAACGTTTTCTCAGTTGTCACATGCCCCTCATAGGGCTCAGCTAATATGATGTATAGAAATACTCGAAATTGAAAATGTATATGAAATAAAATAGTAACAGTAATTTAAGGGCATGAGAATGTTGTGTGCGATTACCTTAAATGCTATGAGGCTGCTAGGTTTCATGAATTCCTGAAGTCATTCCCCTCCCCAATGTCTGGTGCTAGACCATGAGATATAAAAGCCTTACAGCAGGGGGAGATACCACCGAAGGGTTTATATGATGGAGGAGGATGAAATGGGGGTAAGAAGGGGTTCCAGGAAGAGATAGGAGGAGGACTATGCACTAAGAACAACAGACATGAGGAAAGGAATAACAGTACCAATCTGATCAACTGTGTCTGCTCGCTGGCTTTACCACCACTTTTAATGGCATCTTAATGTAAATTCAGCAGTGAAAAAAAAGGCAGATATGGGCCACACTTGCTTGGGGAGCTAGTTAAATGATTCAGGGGGAAACTACGGCTTTCATTTAAGTTTGTGCCCTCCGGTCTGTTTATACTGGTCGATACACTTGTCTGAAGAATCTAATGGATTAGCACATCATTCAACAAAGCAGCGATGAGGCAGACTGGGGCGATGGAGAGAAGAAAGTAAATTACAATTAGCAGCCAAGGTAAACATCATATCAGCTCACAACTCTTCTCCTGCTACCCAGCTAACCACAGTGGAGTGGGAAAAATATGGAAGAATAGAATAGAGAAAGAACATGCTTGTAGCACTGGAGTAAAACAATTTAACATAATAAAAATAAAACCACCTCTCTCAATCCTAGATTGTCTATTTTCATCTGAGCTCCTACAATGTAATGAGGGTATGAAAATATATACCCACACCTCTCCCTTCCCTTCACCCACCTTCAAAAATAACATGAAATATAAATTCTAGCTCCACCACACACTGGTTTTACGTGAAGCAGATAGAGCCATTGGTTTCTCTTATGTGGCTTTCGAATCTATTCTCAATTACCCAACTGTGCAGTATGGGGACAGAGGCAATGTAAATGAGTCTTCCATCTTATCTTAGCAGCAAGCTGGGTTTTCCTGCAGGAAACAAATGAGAAACATGGCTAAGGGTCCTGGAATCTCTCTCTCTCTCTCTCTTTCTCTCCCCTTCTCTCTTTCTCTCTCTCTCTGTTCCATTAAAAGTGTATCGATCGGCACGCCTGCTGCTCCCTGCTCTAAAATGCCATGATAATCAGAGAACTTAATACAGCCATTCATTTTCATGGGGAGAAAAGCCAGGGCGCTCCTCTATTCAGGGTTGTCTCTCATGAGGAAACGTAATTATGACATTATGGACAGGTATTAAACATTAATATATACACTTTTTTTTTTTTTTTTTAAGATAAAATGACTAAGCAATATACTGGATGACCAGCAAAATCAGCCAAAATTCAGGTTCCATAAGATTACCATTATGAATGGAACTCACCAGAAAACCTCATCCATCAACATGATGCTATTTTGAACGACACTGGATGCTAGGTGGGGTTCTGGGGATTCAATTTGTCATTACAGCTCTTTACCTGACCCTCACATTAAGATGATTGTAGTCTTGAATTGAGGTATGTACATTAGGGTTTTAAATTTTTTTTTAAACAATTCTTTATATAAACAGTTGTGAGAGCAAGCATAAAGAAATTTGCATCAAGCGTATTTTTGATATTGCAAAAACTGGGATTGTGGGCCTTGCTTCTTGGACAACTAATAGTAAAAGGGAGCTGTGTCTGTGTGTTTTCATTGCTAGTTTTGCTTGGTTTTCTGACAAAAAGTTTGTGGAAACAAAGATGCACATAGGCCATAGGCCAAGTTCATCTAAATTCAGACCAGTAAAATTTTGCTACCATTAACAAATGTTGTTGAATCATTTATTCAATGAGTGATAAACATCTGTCAGTTATTAATTCTTCAGGTTAGTAATTTTAATAAAATGAATGAATTTTATTGGTAAGGGCAGTACAGCAGTGCAGCGGGTGGCATTGCCACCTCACCGCTTCAGGGCCCCCGGTTTCATCCTGAGCTCTGAGCTCGGGATACTCTCTGTGCAGGCATATGGGTTTCCTTCAGGTTCTCCGATTTCCTCCTATCTTCCAAAAAGATACCAATAGATGGATTGGCTATGCTAAATTGCCTGTGGGTGTGAGTGAGTGAATGTGTGTATACGTTGTGCTCTGTGACACACTGCATTCCATCCCATCGCCTCATGCCCAGTGTTCCTGAGATAGGCCATGGATCCACTGCAACCCTGACCAGGGTTAAGATGGTACTGAATATGAATGAATGAATAAATTGACAAATTTTGATTCATTTTATTCTCTTTATTTTGAGAAATTAATAATTATATTAATAAAGTCGTGTTTAGCTAAAGCTACTGGTGTTTGCTTAATTTTTTCACTATATAACAATATGTATGGTTTATTCTTTGTTCTTCTTTTGTAA
This sequence comes from Prietella phreatophila, assembly GCA_025728095.1. NCBI lineage: Eukaryota > Metazoa > Chordata > Actinopteri > Siluriformes > Ictaluridae > Prietella > Prietella phreatophila. The sequence goes on along the minus strand of JAOUWY010000002.1, from coordinate 16,547,618 downwards.
TTATTGTACAGCACATAGGTCAACTATTGTTGCCTTTAATTCATAATCATTCATATTGACTGACAAGATTATATGGACAAATATGAACAATTTGCTACATTTGTGCATCCTTAATTTCACTGTTCACCTTTCAGTGTTCATATATTTTAGTGATAAAGTTATCATTTGGTCCATACTATTAACTTATATACATTAGGATATTTGTTGGAATGTACTATTTTGTTCTGAGACTAAGCAGAAAACATTCTGCTGGTGGCTTTCACAGCTGTATAATCTATCCCAGCACAGCAATAGCCATTTCATTTAGTGCAACCAGAAATAACTTATTAAAATCTAGCCAGAGCATTTAATACACACACAAAAAAGAGAGAGAGTTATACCCTACTCATATACTGCACTCTGAGCATCACTGATAGACACCATTACAGGCACGCATTTGATATTCTGCATTCCAGTGTTTCTCTAAACCAATCTAAACGGCAAGGGACAAAGATGGCCTGCCTCAGGCTAAATGACTTTTTAGTGACAGCATCATCAAAACAAGCTCTTTTTTTTTTTTTTACCCCACTGAAGTAAGATATTCAAGTTCGCAGTGCCAGACTGATTGATCTGTGGCCTTGCATGATATAAACAAATCTACGCAAATGCATTCATAATTTAAAACCTGTGGCCTTAAGAGGAGGCATGTCACTCTGGTATGTGTAGAGCAAAAATGACACTTGTAGTAACTAAAAAAACAATATCCTGATCTCTCCTGAGTATTTCACTAATAGCTGTTGACAATCAGGCTTCATAAAAATTTCATTATCTGTCTAGGGCTCGCCTGTAGAAAGAGCATCGAAAGAACATGCATAATTAAGCTAGAAGTATCATAACCTTATAATTTAAATTATTACTTTATTACAATAATTATTACAATTATTAAAAAAGTAACAGCATTCATACAACAACCAAAAAAATCCATTATACTTAATATCCCATATAGACCTATTATCCAATGTCACCCAAAGCTGGATGGATTGTATTTTAAGTCTGATTCTCAATGTTTATTCCTCATGTCTTCTCAGGGAGTTTTTCCTTGGCACTGTCGCGTCTGGCTCACTCACTGGGGCTGTAAATCAAATCTACACCCAGATTTCTGTAAACCTGCTATTCTTAAAAGTGCTATACACATCAAATGTAACGTATTGTGGTATTGTTTCTAGCTGCATGGGTTGCACATATATATTGGCTTTGTGTTTGAATTTTCACACATCTGATGAGATGTTGCATTTTTTAACTCATCCCCAAACCCTTTACTGATTTTAACAGAAAGACCCAATCTACACCTTAAGCCTGGATACTACCCGACTGATTGTACTTCCCTCTCTTGGGGCACACTCTGTGCTAAAAGGCTTGAATTTATTAAATGTCTAATGCATTCTCAAATAGATGTTCAAATCACCTGTTACAGTATCTTTATATTAAATATCAAATCTTGGTGTATAATAAATTGAACTTAATCCTCCCACACCCTGTTATGTAAAGAGCTGTATTGCACATATGAAAATGTTGTTAACGTTTGCACGTAAGGGCCTGCACGTTCCATATTGGGTGGATTGTTCATGTAGGAATGTGAAGGAGAATATATCACACTTGACCCATTATTAGAGCTGAGGGTTAAAAAGGGTAATAGGAGCAGAAAATATAATGCATTTGTTGTGGTTACTAAATGTAATGACTGCAAATAAAATCCCAAATATGATATCTGTATTGTGTGGCTAAATATAATATGTGAAACGGTAAAAGGAAAAACAGTAGTACTGTTACTTTACAGAAGTCCTATTAGTTTAGAATTCTGTCCTCTTCACATGTTTCACTTTTAAGAACGACAAAAACAAAATAAAAGTCTTAGCAAAGGGTTAGGCTGACAATGGCAGGCAGCTGCTCAGGCTTCCCAAAATGACATTTGCACTTAAATGAGAGGATTTGTGCTGGGGCGAGCCATTACCAATATGCCATATGTGAAACCGTGTCTTTATCCCACATTATTGAGGAGGGAATGAGATCTCCTTACACCATGTTTTCTGTTTCTCTCTTCCTCTCCGTCTCGTTCCATCTCATCAAATGGGATTCCCTCTCCTCCATCACGACAACGGCCGACATGCATCACATGTCGCCCCGCTTGTACCCGAAGTGTTCGAGTTTAAAACTGAGCTGGAACTTTTGGATGCACGTTTCTAATACCCATATCGAGCATGTCTTACCTGCTGGAGTCGAATTCGCTGCACTAATGATCATCAAAGCTGAACTAATACTCACTATCACTCATACGCTCGTCATTATCCCGCAAACTGTTTCTCGCTTGTTATGAGGCAAATGACGAGATTCCTTTTCCCATTCACGTGTCGTGTCTGATGGATGTAAAGGGATTAGAAAGTGCCTCTGGCCCAGCAGCAGATACCAAGCCTGACATTCCTCTTTCTGAATGCAGTCCTATCAGAACGGAGCCAAAAGGATGAAAAACAGATATTATACGTGCCTCAAAAACAGAGATGCAACTCGGAGGCGGAATGAGGGAGCGCGCTCATCGTTCATTGCCGTCCCTGATGCTCCTCGCCTGTTTATTTGACTCCTTTATCAGTTTCGAGGTGTGCCGTCCTTCTTTTCTCCATCCGCTCCCAACTCTAAGTACTGATTCATTACTAAGTATCTATCATACAGGCCAGAGTGTGCCGTGCATCACTGCAGGTGCTCCTCATGATAATGGATGGATGAAGTTATCATGCTTGTACACAAAGTGGCAGTGACATTTGGAAAAACCTCCAAGCAAATTCTTTCTCTTATCTGCTCATAGTTGCGGTACAGGGGTGTCTGCTCACAGCACCCTCATTAAGTAACCGTAATTAATTCTCATTTGTAAAAGCTCATGTACATAAACACAGACAAACGTATTAGTCATATTAATGGAATGGAAACTAAATAATAGTATCCAAGCTGTTCTTTTTACAAAACTAGAGCAATAAAACGAATGCAGTTTTACAGATGCTGAGATTTATTTCTGTGAAACTACTTTATTTTTTGCAAATTTTATCATCATCACATGGCTACAGCAAGATCTGGTCTGAAGGTCTGATGATTAAAAAAAACCCCGTCCTTGTGAAACCTTCGATCCGTGTATCTTTTTCCTTCTGCCTTTTCTCGCTGCTTCCTAAGTAATGCCCTTATTTTTTTTCCTAGGTGAGGAAATGGTAATAGGCGATACATATGGTGTCCACGTCTGTGCTCCTCTTTTAGAGAGGGTCAAGTCTCATCTATTATTCTCCATGGCAAGAGTCACAAGGCCTCATTGGGCTTTTTATACCCTTATATGATGGGTTTCCTGCTTCAGACTTTAATACACAGAGCGATTACAAACACATTTTGCAGTATCTAACAGGATCTGCCATGGTAAAGTGTCAAGCTGGCTTCTTTAAAAAAAAAAAAATAATAAGAAGAAAAAAGAAAGAAAAGTATGGCCAAGTAATGGATATCATTTTAGGTGAGCTATTACCTGGGCCAAACTCACTTATTTAATTATTATTAATTACGCTTCATTCTCTTTCAATATTTTTAATTTTTTTTCACAGGCATAATTACCAATCAAGCTCCTTCTTGCAGTGCTTTATTATATTAAATCGCATATGTACTGCTACTGTTACCGTACAATATTTGGATGCACACCACATTTCCATTTCTCTGCTGGCATGTAGTGCAGTGCGTGCAGCATCCAGTACGGTCAATAGCATGTAATGTAATGTGGCAGAGAGATTTTGGAGTTAACATAGCTCACCTTTAACATGACACACCTGCGAGCAGATACTGGGTCCCGCTAGCACGGTGAAATATGAGCGCTCTCTTGGCCACTACTCACCTATCCATCTGTTCACTGAACTCTTTCTTTCTCTCCCTCACTCAAAAAAATAAATAAATAAATAAATAAAAATAAATTTCCAGAAGCACACAACTCTAAGCTCTACTCTAGATTCCCCAGTATTGTAAACTGGATAAATTTGACACGCATCGAAAAGGGCACAAGTGGCCCATTTTTACCACAATTCAATGTTACAACTGCTGCTGTTTACTGTAAATTATTGTATGTTTGTACTACTATGTAAATAGCTTCTTTCTTAGCTGAAATAGAAAGAATATTAAACATCTCTTATTGCCTTGTCAAATATATTAAAGCAAAGAAATCTCCCTGTTTAAAAGCGTGAAAGATCAATCTAAAAATGTTTCAATGAAACCTTATCCACCGTTGATCACAAAATAGCTCAGAAATCGTATTTGTCATATTCCCTATCCCAGATTCCTCCATTTCAGATCAGCATTCAGATTAAAGGCAGGTAAAAATAAATAAATAAAATAAATCCCTGTGTCAGCACGCTGGAGATGTGATCGGACAGATTTAGCATCAGATATTAATAAGTGGCAGCAGACATCTAAAAATGAGAGCGACCGTATCAGACATGAGCTGGAGGACGGGGGGAAATTTGGCCACTGCGCTTATCAAAGAGCCATTTAGATACGGGTGATAGCAGCAATGCTAACACACAGCCAGCTTCACACTGCTCTACATAGGTGACTGGAAAACAGATCCAGTGCAACTGACTAGATAAGGCTAGTCAGATATAAGCCTTAATGCATTAGAAATAGAATGAACAAATTTTCAAAATATTTAAGAATTACAGCAGTGGAATAAAGTTAATACATTATTTACTCATATTGATTTTGTGTCTATCAGTATTTGTGACTCAGGATGGAAAAAAGGACAATCTGTTAAACAAAGGCTTCTGTATAAAAGCCAAAAACAGACAATTATCTCAAAAGTTCGGTGACCTTGACAATGTACTGCCAACCCATCTGCTGACGAGTTTCAACAGTCACCCTGTTTCTCCCAGGTGGCTTCCCTTTCTTCCATTCTTCTCAATCTATCCGTCTTTCCTCTTTTACTCTATTGAGACACAGGGCTGACCTTGAATCAACGTCTTCTTGTCCATATTATGGAATTATCTGAAAAGTATCTGAAAAGCAGAAGCTGATCCCAATTCGAGGTTTCATGCGAGAAGGTTAATACACATCACCGCCGTATCTTCACTCTGAGTCGTTTAAGCATGACTACAGCTTTGTCTAGACTTACACAATAACCGTGGCAGGCTCTCCACCGCGCTTCTGTCCTGCCTCTAATTTACATTCATCCAATTATTAACAGCCCTTGTTGACTTTGAGATTCTTGCAGATACTTTTTTAGATTGTTTTTTTTTTTTTGCATGATAACATAATGAAGAAGCTGGGAACTTCAGCTCCCAAAAGAACGCTGCCCTCTGAAACCTTGACATGCACAAAGACGAGTGCGCAGACAGGCCTGCAATGCCAGGAACGATAAGGTCACCCGAGGGATTGCCGAGATTATCTCTGTAAAGCACTTGGACACAGCACAGTCAAATGATGCATCATGCAACCATTCTGAGGGGGAAAAAATCAATTTCTTCACCAGATCGCTATTTGCTTTTCAAAGTGCCCTTGTAGTCTTTGGGTTGGAGCATTTATCAATTTAAATGTTGTGAACTGATAATGTTTTTTAGCAATGCGCCTTGTAAAGACAGTGGCTGGCGAAGGCTGAGAAACCTTTCTCCTTTCTCTGCTGCTCCTCTCACCTGGGACACTGGATTACAGACACAGAGTCTGTACTTACTGCTGGAGAAATTGCAGAAAAATGTAATCATTTCACCAACCTAGTGAATAGTGACTGTTAATGACAACGTCAGAAAAGCAGCATTTGTGAAATGCATACATTGTTCTGTTTTTATTATTATTATTATTATTATTATTATTATTATAATGTATTACTGATATCTTCTATTGTCCTTCTGGGAATTAAATCCTGCATTTCTACATAAAATGTAATGGATTATAAATCATGTATCTGTACCAGATTTTATGCATTTCGACCCTTCAGCATTGTGGAGGTTTTTCACTGTCAGCAATCATTAATATAGATGTCAGTAACAGATGACTTTTTGGTGTAAACCAAGGATTTCTTTACAGCATTTGCTACAATGTGAAATGGAAATGAGTAGCTTTCCATTTAAAAAGGTATAAAATCAAGTGCATGTAACTGCTTTACATTTAATGCTCGAAAGAATCTTATATTTCCGTTTTTCTTTTATTTACTTTTGACTATGCAGATGTTGTTTATGAAAATGCATCTAAAACTAACCTTTGATCTCTCAATACAGCATGCAATAATCACTGAATAACATTTCTACATTTAATGGTCTACATTTAATATAAGAAGACACACTCATTGGCTGCAATTTATCTTCAAATGTTAATGTTTAATATCCTTGTAATATATTCCTCAACTAAGGCATTCTACACAGTATTTTTCTCATTCCTAGTTAGAAAAGTGACTGGAAAGAAAGTATTTATATATAAGGCTCCTTCGGATTGGAATAATTTACCTTCAAATATATGATCCTTCATCATTCACATGTTTAAAAATAGTTTGTTTTCTTATTTTGAGACACAGTGTACATGCTTCAGATGATGCTATATCTATAGCCATGTACAATATAATAATATTTTATATTATATAAATGTAAAATATAATATGATATAATTGCTGGGCAAACATTTGTTGTGTTCACCAATGCACTTATCCTTTTGATGTCCGTTTGTCATGTGTGTTATTTGTAGTGTGTTTGTTGAATTATTGACTGTTTTGTTTTTCGCATTACGTTAGTGCTTCTGTTTTTTATTTTCTGCTTGTACTGTATGTTAGGTTGTTAGGACTTGAAAACAAGATGCTTCATCTCAAGGGGTATATCCTAATGAATAAACTTGTATCAATCAATTAATTACGCTAAAAATACATCCGATATCAGATTCCTATGGCATTATTTTCTTAACAACAAGAACAACAAACTAATTAAAACGACTGCATGATTCCTGCAGCTCTCACACAGCATGTGCACTCTCAGTCTCAAATTTACCTTCCTCCCACACTATGCACTTCTCTCTTCTTTCACACACCTGTTATGTTTGCATTTCTCTCTCGCTATAGACACTTACCTAATTCTGATCTCAAGCTCATGTGAAGTTAAGGGCTGTGGGGTCAATGTATGTGCACACGTGTGTGTGTAAAGGGAAGCAGGAAGAAATTCAAGGTGGCTCAATTATGCATGACCCCTCTCTGCCCTGTTTCTCTGCGCAATTCTACAAATCTGCATGCGAACACTGACCCTCAGCTGCCACTGCGTCATTAATAAAAGAGTACTTATTATCCATTTAGTACTGTTCTGCTATTCTGCCTTGATGAGCTGTTAGAATAGCCAGGAGGAATATCCCAGAGTGCTTTGAAAAGGTTCAGGTGTGTAAAAATGTGTTTAAAAATAAATAAATAAAACCAAAGCAAAACATAAATATTCCTGTCATAATGGTGATAATGTCCTTATCATAGGACTCACAAACATAAACAGATTCCATTGGTTGGAAATGTAAATAATATAAAATGTAGTTATTAAAACCAAACCTACATTTTCACTCACATATTCTTACTGAAGAACAACACAGATATTTAAAATCATAATATTTGACTCAATTGGTTAATAAGGTGCTTCCCAAACTTACAAATATGGATATTACTTTTATCAATAAAACCAGATTAGCTTTAGAGCACACCATTTCCACATTTGCTACCCATTTAAGCTTTTTTCATGGAAAGAAAATACAATTAACAAATACACTAACAATAAAATACCCACAACTGATTCAATTATTTGATTAGCGGCAAAAAGTACTTCGCAAAATAGCTTGGTGTCAGACAGATAGCAGGAGAGGCTAATGCAGGAGGCAGAGCAGGCTGTAAAGTGTGGAAGAATGAGGGATGGGATAAAGGAGGGTGCAGAGCTGATCTCCACACAAAGATGTGATCAGACATTCAGGCAGATGGTTATGCTAATATATTCAATAGTCCTCCTCTCTGTGTAGGGGTTGCAGCATGGGGGGCAGTGCGAGTGGAGATGGGAGGCGAATAAAGGGGAGGGGTGGAGCTGGGTGTGGAATAAAAAGGGGGAAGGTCTGGATGGATCTCAGGTGGCAAACCCTATGCTTTATCTCAGTAGACTCCAAAGCAGGCCTGCTCCCCCCAAAACTGTGGTGTTCACTTGTGAAGTAGAGTCTCTGCCAATGCAGATAGGAGGGGCTGGCCGCGGGCACTCCAAACCCATCACCATCGCCAAACACGACTGACAACTGAGAGAGGACAAATTCCTCTACCATATGGTGGATTACACATGGCCTTCACATGTCGCCGAGTGTACAGTGATGCTGTGCTTCCAGCTACACGCGAGGGGTTAAATCGAAAGCCTCCATGGCAGATGAGGACTCAGATGCTGTGTGTATTCCAGATGTATCAATTTCCTTGGATATCCAGTCCATGCGAGTGCATATGCTGTACTGGCAGGGGTGCATGCTGAATAATGGCCACCTTCCAAAAGCTAATATTCTTTTGGCTGGAATAATGCAATTATTATTTTCCTAGCCATCAGCCTTGGCACACAATGCCATCTGTTACAGAAACAAACATACACATCTCCATTTAGAAAACAGACAGTTGCCCAGTCGCAAGCTGTACCTCCACATTAGCCGTGCAGGGAGACTGCAGGGATTCCACTGACCCTGCAACAAGGTCATACAAACCCCTCATCCAGCCTGCGACCAAGCACTATGCTTATTACTTTACAAACCACGTAAAGAAGGCCCGAGTGGCATGATTATATTCCTGCCACTCAATTTGTGCTGTGGGATGGCTTATTGAATGGCACCACTGCAAATCTGGTGATTAATCTAGAAAGACGGCAATCCATCCATCACATATTAATTATTGGAAATGAACTAATCACCCTCCTCATAAGCCAAATAGTAGTGTAGGACAGAATAACTAAGAGACGAGACGAATTTGGCAGCATATGCCTATTTACATGCAGAAGTGAAATGATCATGGCTATTAGCACAACAAAAATGGTTAAATGGCCATCTGGTGGAGTGAATAATAGGGGTAAGAATCGCCGTGATTCACCTACTGTCAAACATGGGCCTCATTATCAGAGGAATCTGGAAGTGGAGTCACAAACAGCGGTGATAAGAGAGCAAGAACACATCCACTCCCTTCAGTTCGACCACGCTATGTGCATTATCAAATAGCTAAGGGCATCTGCTGAGGTTGTACAGCATCACAATAGTGTCTGCAATACAAGAGGAGAAGCTTGTTCGCGCTGTAAAAACCTGTTAGGTGCTCCAGTCTGCACACATTAATGTAACACAAGGTGGTCAATAGCCACAAAGGGAAAAGCAATTTCACATCACTCTTTCATTCAGCTCGGGGGACGTACGCGGAAAAAAAGGCGGGGAAAGGATATGAAAATGTTCTCCTGGGTGCAAAGCCCAAAAAATGCCTTTGGAGAGAGAGAGAGAGAGAGAGATCAAAATTTCACAGGCTTGTCTATGAAAAACGGCTTTCCTTGCATCACAAGGAAATGAAATTTCATTCACATGGAATTTTTTATTTAACTTTTTTAAAACACACACACACACACACATACTTGGAGGTGACAACCTCTTCCAATTTAACGTTTTATTCTTTATCACATAACTGCAGTTAACCAAGGCTTTAAATCTCAGCAAGGGGCTGTGAAGTTTATCAGATATAATTGTGGCATTATCCGGCACCACTGTCTCTCTGTTGTTGTAGACAGGAGAAGATACTTTATATCTACCATCAAAGACCTGAGGAAGGGCGCGATTGAGAGATTAGCACACCTTTACTGCTGCTGGAAGCCTCAGTCTCTCTCTGTGAATAAAACTTGGATCTGAAATGCCTGTAAGATTGAGCAGTGGTGCTAAAAGGTCATGCTATCGACTGTGGCCCGATGTAACGACTAGATGATGATTCAAGTACTGAATGTCTAATGAAGTCCATCATTAGCTCTTACAATCATATGGCCGATACATCGGTGGTAAAAAAATTAAAATAAATGTGAGTGACCTTAACTTTACCATGTGTCAGATGTTAACAAGTCCCTGATGTCCAAGTCAAGCCTCAAGTCTCTGAGGTGGAGTCCAAGTGGTGTCCAAGTCTCAAGTCTTTGAGGTGGAGTCCAAGTCAAGTCTCAAGTATTTGAGGTGGAGTCAAAGTCAAGCCTCAAGTCTTTGAGGTGGAGTCCAAGTCACATCTCAAGTCTTTGTTATTTTTTTAGCAATAGTTATTTCAGCTAGTTATTATAATTAACAGTGTATAAGGCTTAAACAAATTTGAAATATTAAAACTGATTACTTCTACAGATGTCTTGTTCATTTATTCACAATTGTCTAATAAAGCACACAGGGGTTTACTTAGATCATCAATTTCATTTTTATACACAGTCAAAAAATGATTACTTTCAAACTATTACATTTGATCCAATTTTTAAGTCATTTTTATAGGAAATTCAGTTTGAGGCAAACTTACAGCGTGACTAGCTTGATTACTCTCCCTTCAATGTGCCTTTCGGAGGGAGATTTAAACCTTTTGAATGCAGAGACTCTCACCATGTGAAAAATGTGCTGTGTATTTTGAGCTATTTTATTAGTTTGCTGTAGTTCTCAAGCAATGATGGGTAAGGTAGCCTTCCAGTGAGCGCCAGCAATAACAAAACCCCCGTGTATAGATGCAATTTAACTTGGTAAACTCGGATATTATATGCTTATGGTACTTATTACGGGGGGTGAAGGGTGGGGTACTTCTTGTAAATGGCCAGCAAGCAAGCCCCTGACAGCTGTGTAACACCGCAGCTTCCCTTTGGATTGATTGATTGCTTTTCAAATTAAATATCACGATGATTATCACAAGGTAATATTTGGCTATATTGTTATAGTTTTGTTTGTTGTTCATTTATATAACAGCACTTTTCCAATGGGTGATAAACACGTGCCTTCAGATGCGTCACGTGTTTATATAATAATTCTAGCTTGGTGTATTTAGAGATGAATTGTTGTGACATTTGCTGTTGCAGCACATACTGAACGGGAATGAATGAATGAATGAGGATTGAATAGAAAAATGTGGTGTTTGATGCTGTCATGTGGGGTAGTAAAGAGAGTCTCTGTCCACAAGTCCAAGTCAAGTCTCGAATCAGTTGTTCATGAGTCCAAGAACCTGCTTCTGCACACATCATAAAGTGCATATATTCTGTAGTCTATTTATGTAATTTGGTGATATAATCTTTGAGCCAGAAAACACACGTGACAATATGCATTTTTGTAAGAAGTTGCCTCTGTTTCAGCAGTGATAAAAAATTTTTAGCAGCTAATTCATTAATATTCTGCAATCATAGAATAACAATCAAGAGGACATCTACCTTAAACAATTCAGAACCTAGTCAAATTTTAAAGTTTAAAACCACACTAATTAGCATTGAAAATAATTAACTAGGATGCACACTTTTTTGCGCTCTAAGACAGATTAACAAGCTATAAAGTTACCGGCAATTACGATGAGGAGAATCACAGGATCAGCTTAGCCATGTAAGATAATAAACTCTACTCCTACTAAAGACTTAACAAGCCCTTTATCAGCAGGCCAAGCTCCCGACTGCAGATAAAACCCACATTAAAGATAAGTACAACAGATTCTGCAAACTTTGGGGACAACTAATCAATTATTTGATAAAAATCATCAATCAATTAATGCTGAATTAAATTAGAATTTGCCTTAGCCTACTTCAGCTGCAAATAACTCATCAATTTAATCTTTTAATCTGGTAGAAAATAGGCTGTTTTCATTTTACCCATATGCACCATTTTCTTTGAGTTTTGGATTGTTAAAACTAATGGCACTGTTACCACCTGCTTGGAAAGTTGAAATATTCTATAAAACATCTAAAGACAAGTGAGAGATTATTTTTACTCAATCTGATGCCAGTGACTTCCAGTGGTGTATTATAGACAGACAATTAAAGCTGACTCAATCAGCTGGCAGTGGACATATTTAATGAGCACAGGACCTGAACCAAAATCAGTTGAGTCTCTCTGGTTTGCAGGATGGCGCTAAACTAGACAGAGCCATGTGGAAACTCAAGGTCACTTACACACACCTTCCTAGACACTTACATTATTCATTACTAGATTCTAGCCAATAGGACCAGACTGTGAAAATCATCTTGCATTAGATTGTCTTCACAAAAAATATGTAGCACAGAAAAGTGCAAATTAAAGACTAAGCAACTAACAGGCAAAGGTGTTAAATTTCCACTAATGTGTCAGGGTTGGCTTTCAGATGCATAGAAGGAGAAGAAATTTGAACATGCGTTCACCTGTGAAAGGCCGAGGTATATGGACACGGTCTCTGAGATGTACAAAAACCTCCCCTCCTTGTTTAGTGCAAATACGAATCCATCCAGGGACTGTGGAAAGAGAGAGAAAGAGAGAGAAAGGAAGAAGAAGTGAGTGAGACGATACACACAAAGGGCTTGTTTTTAAAACCGGAAGGATTCCTCACATTTTCCTTCTACAACTTCAGTCAAAACTGCAGAAAAAAACAATAGAAACCCTCATAGAATTTGTAATGGTTTTACTGGTTATAATGGGAATTGTGTTGGTTTCAGTGGAATCTGTAATGGTCCCTGTGAGTCTCTACTGGTAATCTGTTTACGTCTATTGGTGGCATGTTATGTCTAGTGGAGACCATTAAATACTAATAATGGTATTGGGTTTAATGGTTAGCGGTTAGCTGATTGTTTGTAAAGGTATTTGTTGTGGAAACCACTAGCATTTCTTTTTTTTTTCAGCAGGTCAGGCCTTGTAGAGGGCATTGAACACAAAGTAACAACATGAATCATATCAGATACAAATAATGAACAAACCATGATGAATAATGAATACATGAATCTGTCACTACAAAAGGACACATTCCTGATAATAATACAGGATTTTCAAACAGGATTCTGTAATGTTTCCCACTTTACATGCATATAATTAGGCATTTTGGACTATGAAAAGTCTTTTCTGTGAAGATCACTACTGGAGATTCAGAGACTAGGTGTCCAACAGGCAACAATTAAGGTACTGAGGTCAGCTAGGTTAATTACATATTGTCCCCTACTGATTCAGATAATCTGCAGGGCCTGCTAAGCACAGGCATGAGGCAGCAGAGACAGAGAGAGATGGGTAAGTAACAAATGAAAAAAAAAGGCTTGCTCACAAGAAAAGAACGAGCTGAAGAAAAAAAACCCACAGCGTTGCACACAATGCCCCAGTCGATCTGATCACCTTTTTATGAAAATGAGGTTTACACAGATGGGGCAGAGGAGCGTCTCTCTTTTTTCTTTCTCGCTCTCGTTTATTTCCAGCTCTAAAAAGAGCAGCGGCAGCTGGCGAGAGGAGCGCATGGTCTCTACCCGCCGATAAAACAGCATAGCCCTGGGCTATTTACAGCACGCTGATATGCAGCTGACAACAGGAGCTCCCATAGCGCTCCGCCAGAGCCCGACAGCCTCCCCAAACACACATCTGCTAGCACCAGTGCTTAGCTTACACTTTACATTACACTGCCTTAATGTTGCCGCTAACGCTCGCTATGACACTTCACAGTACACAGCGCAGGATTTAGTTCAATTTGTTACAATTTATATGAACTGTGTTTATGCTCACAGTAACACATTTTTTCCACACTATCATTATATGCTAATCTAATGCAATTTGATTACGTTATGTCTGTACTAAACCATAATTATATCATCTCTGGAGCGTGAGAATAAATATCAGCCTACATAATATTAGGCTTGGCGCACGGTGGCTTAGTGGTTAGCACGTTCGCCTCACACCTCCAGAGTCCGGGGTTCGATTCCTGCCGGGGCCATGTGTGTGCAGAGTTTGCATGTTCTCCCCATGCTGCGGGGGTTTCCTCCGGGTACTCCGGTTTCCTC
>JAOUWY010000002.1:16521901-16533443 GCA_025728095.1 Prietella phreatophila | reverse complement strand
ATAGCTTCAGGGGTTTCCTCCAGGTACTCCAGTTCCCTTTTAGGCTGATTGGCATTTCCAAATTGTCTATAATGTGTGTATGTGTGTGTGATTTTGCCCTGTGATGGGTTGGCAACCCATACAAGGTGGCCCCATGCCTTGTACCCCGAGTCCCCTGGGATAGGCTCCAGGCTTCCTGTGCCCCTTTGTAGGTAGGATAAACAGTACAGCAAATGGATGGATGGATGGTACAACCGCACATAACATGATGTAGTTACCTCAGGTAACACTTAACCTAATCCTGTGTCTGTTTTGAGTCTATCACAATTCCCACCCTTCATGTCTGTCGATAGTACTCTGCTTCTGTTGGGACTGTATCCTCCCCACACATCAGTGCAGGATCTTCTCAACCTTGTTACTGCATAGCGTCAGATCTGGCACTGCTACGATTCCTGCATCCCCACAGAGCCAACCCTAGCAGTCAGAGAGGATTGCCAGCAGTGGCCTCCAGCTACTCTCCAATCATCTACTGGCTGCTCGTCTCTGAAAGTGCGGGGCAGCAGAGCCAGGTCTCTGGAGGAGCGCCTAGTCGCCTCCGTCAGCCTCCCCGTCGTGATAAACGGCCTCTGTTTACAGGCTAACCACAGGGTAAAATGTCCTATAAATCACCCGGCAGACAAACTTCTGGGGGAGAAATGTGTTACATTAGGATGGGCCTTTTATGTCATTTGTTTAAAACAGTCATGCCTCACGAGCCTCCTCGCGTTTTCTCTCCCTCTCTCTCCCTGCAGAGCTGAGGAGGGAAGAAGAATATCCTGAATAAGCTGCAGTGGTGCTGTGGAGAGCTCTGAGCTGGCTAGGGACTGGATCCCAGGTGATGTGTCTGACCTTTGGTGCAAGGCTGTAAGCTCATTGAGGCTAGATTGGGTTAGGACAGATGGGTTGGTGCTTGCCAGGAAAAACATGAAGAACTTTTTGAACTACTAACTTCAGTTAGGGAACTGAACCTTTAGTGCTCTGATCTACAGCTGTCGCTTCACACCAGTATATTGCCCCTTATTCAAGGCACAAAATTTAGAACAAGATGTTAATGTGGATCAATATTTTTCATCACTTGTGGTTTAATTCTTGAGGCTAAGATGTAAACCAAATAAGACATATGAACACCATGATTTAGAACAATAACACCATCCAGACATGCTGCCCTAGAGGAGAAAACGCTGCTTCTATCCAAAGTGTCTTGTGTTTTCTTAATAGAGGACAAATACGCTAGAGGTGAAGGACATGTACTGACAAACATCAATCTACTCCCAGTGCCCTGCACAAAGCCACGCTACCATGCTGCTGTATTTACGCACACGAGCAGACACTGGCCTTGTTGACCATTAACGCATCATAAATTATTAGACCAAGAAAAAAATAGAGTAGAGAGAAGAAGGGCAGCTGGTAACTGGAGCGTACCACATGTTCACATGCTACCAAGGTCCCCTCAATCCTCCGAACCTTCACACATCCAACCCCTTAAAAACAATCACTGCAATCAAAGCAAGCAGGGCCGATTAACTCTGTATGTATGTGAGAGGAAGAGAATCTCATCGTGAACGGATGGATCCCCGCAATATTTTTTTTAAACTCTAGAAAATAAAATATACGATGAGGGGATGTACTGACAAGTATTTCCACAATTGGCAACCCTTTATTTCTTATTTCATGGAATAAATGGATGGATCTCATTATTAGCCCCTCTCCAGTCCACAGACACAATCAAAAACACACCAATCCAAAGGAGATATATAGAGGGTCCTCTTACTCAATACACAAATCACAGAAAATCACATAACAACCCTGAGATAAGCTAGCATATGGGTTACAGTGTAAGATGTGCATGTGTATTACGTGTGTGTGTGTGTGTGTGTGTGTGTGTGTTTGTAAAAGAGAGGGACATAATGGACAGAGAGAGAAATCAGGTATATTTATATTATAGAGACAGACAGAGTGAGGGAATGATTAGGGGCTCTAAAAGACATCTTATCAGAACTAGTCCATTGCCATGGGAGCTGAGAAAAATATATTTTTCACTCAAGTCAATTTCAAAGCTGACAAGCCATGTAGAAATGTGCAAATATGGATGCAGACTATTGATTTATTTATTGAAGGCCCTAGCTCGGGGGATGCTCAAATCACTCATCTTACCCCACGTTTGGAACTCCTTCGAATAAAAGCATCGTTATAATATTTATTTCAGATGGAGCTTAGCAGTGGAGAAAAGATCTCAGCTCCTACTCAACATGACATATTTATTGGCCCACTTTATAGGCACAGTGACCCACTGCAGCCATCTGTGATATAAAAAAAGATACTGGACTACTGTAACAAAGTATCCTTTTGAACGGAGGATTTCCCCTTATCACCTCAGTGTCAGACTTCACATTAATCCATCTGTCCATTTTCCATACCTTATCCTACACAGGGTTACGGGAGAGCCTGGAGCCTATTCCCAGGGAACTCGGGGCATAAGGTGGGTGACACCCTGGCTGGGCACAACCGTGCACACATTCAATTTGGACATGCCAAACAGCTTACATGCATGTCTTTGGACTGAAAGAGGAAACTGGAGTACCCAGAGGAACCACCAAAGCACGGGGATTCGAACCCCCCAACCCCGGAGGTGCGAAGCAAACGTACTAACCACTAAGCCACTGTGCCCCCTCACTTCACGTTCATTCATTTTTAAAAAATTACTGTGCACTGTCTGTTTTAATTGTCAAATATACAGTCAAGAGCAAATGTTTGCAATCAAGTGGTTTTTGAATCTAGAAAGGAATCTGTATATACAAAAAAAAAGTATTTCAAGAGATTACAATGAAATGTGGGTGTATACAAACCCAACAGAAAATAGTGCAAAAAGATTTGATAGCTTTATATGTCAGAACAGGAAGAGTGTGTGTGTGTGTGTGTGTGTGTGTGTTTGTGTGTCGGTAGTACCACTTCAGTAAAATTATAAGCTGCTGAGATGATATGAAAGAGAATGGAGACAATTATGCAAGAAAATGGTAGGCATACACCACACTCCTGTTATTAGAGAAAGTGTATTTTACATACAGGACTGATATTAACTACTAATATATTAAAATACTCTTTATTTTAAATGTACATTTTGCTACAAGAATTAAAACCTAACACACTAAATGTCTTGTATGTAATTTATCTATCATACTAATTTCAATCTAAAGGAATATGAGCATATATACACACACTACAGAAAGAAAACTAATTGAAAAAAAAAAAAGCTTGCATGACCAAGTACAATACATGCAAACGGCATGGGGGGGGGTCGTTATTCACCATGAGTTATTTGAAACTGTTTAGTCAGCCATAGTCCCCCATGTCTGATTAGTTTATCATCAGAAATACCCGTAAAATGAGCAAAATTGTGTGGACGGTTGATATATAAAATCTAAATTAGCCTACTGTGGAGGGAGAGAAAGAGAGGAAAAACAAAATATGATCAGGGCACTTGAAGAGCAGAAAGTGAACATGAATTTTTCCCTGTCCGTGGTGTGGAAAAGTTCCTTCGGGTGATGAGACAACAATATTGTTTCTACCTCCCTGCGTGTCTGGATTTAATTAAGTGATAACAGTCACCTTCGGGTGGTGGCACAAGACAATAATATCAGAGTTAAGAGAAAGTGCTGAGGAGACTGGGCTCCCCTGTTATCGAGAGAGAGAGAGAGAGAGAGAGAGAGAGAGAGAGAGGGAGAGAGATTTACCTGTTATACAAACTTCATATTGGCTTTAGTCAGGTTAGTTTCTCTGAATATTTTGTAAGTCTAATCGGAGTGTGTGGGGCGGGAGGGGGGTGGGGTCTGGTTTAAGAGGATTTACTTTAACTCTAAGAGGATTAATTCTAATTTGAATGCTTATGTGTTTAAACACAGGCTTAATAAAATTATATGACGTCCATACAAACAAATGAAAGACCTGGCTTAGTCAGGAGGTGACTGAAAGCTAGGAGCTGACACTAAACCAACACTGAGGTTAAAATGCATGTGTACCATCTACACACCCATATATATATGCACACACTGTGAGACTTTCCTGTGCCACGCTGGTCTATTCTTAAAGACATGGGGAAAAAAAGGAGGATGGCTGAATAGAAGAAGAAAAAAAAACAAAGAGAAGAAAAGACTTGAGGTCTTAAGTGACCTCAAAAGCTACTGAAGGACAGGAGAGATAGCATGAAGAAAAAGCCACGATGTTTGCCAGGCCATTAGGATGATTACAAAAAAAGTATAGTATCTGAAAGTCAACAAAGACGCCCCTCTAAATCCAGACTCAAGTTGCTCAATGGTATAATATTCATTTCTAAAAGCTTGCCTATCCAACATAGGTGAACACGAGTGGCTTATTGAAAACAGTGTAGTATTGTAAGTCGAAGACCCCGTTATGAGAGACAGCATGTAAAAAGCGCTGAGGGTCAGTCTCCTTACAGCTCTCCAGCACCCGACAGAGACCCATCATCAAAAGGTTCCATTACAGCAGCAGGCTGGCATCATAATTACACCATAATCAGCTCGGCAGCGAGGGCCTGTGGAGTGGCCCGGGGCTCGCAAAGGTATGCTCAGGGTGTATGAATCACAGCGAGGTCAGCGCAACCAGACGGCGGCCTTCTCCTCAGCGCACTCAGGCCTGCACAAAGGGGTCTAGTGCTGGCTGAAGTGGCTATCGAATCATAGCGTTTTTCTAAAATGGATCCTCTTTTGATGATGAGCTCATACTATTGGACCATTTTCAAATGGTGAGGCTCGGCAGATCCGTTTTAGTACAAGTTCATGTTTGATGTGCTTACTCATTCAAAGTCGCGTACGAGCATCGTGATATCAGAGAAAAGATAAGATAATACTTTTATTAATCTCCAGACGGAGAAATTTGGGAGAGTAATAGCAGGAAAAGTAGAGTAATGACAGATATTGAGGTTTGTTGATAGGTTCCAAGGCTAGCTGAGCTCCTGAAGTCCTACTGGCAATGAGGACCTTCAAGCTGCCAAGAGTAATTGCCTTCTCTGTAGCTTTCAGCAGTCAGAAAAAGACTCACACAAGGACCACACACAGACACACAAACACACACACACAAACTGCAGCGATGCATCTTAAGAAATCACATAGGGTCTGACCACCACAGTCTAATTATGCTAATTGCTGCAATGCCCTTGCTTTATTTATGCATGGTGGCTAAGATAAATAAAAGGAAATTGCTTTGGATCTAACTGTATTCATTTCAGAATGCAAACTAGCTTGTGTTTGTTATGAGATTGCTGATCTGTTTACCCCTGAAATTTTGCAGGTAATTGCAATTTTGATTGTACATTTATTTTTTCCAGTGACAGTCCCACGACTGCATCTGTCTTCAGTTTTTATAATTAAATGCTTTGTAATATTTAAAGCACATCAAATGGAAGGAAGGCAGCACACGTTAGACTATTTCATTCAGCAGACTGAATAGCTCACTCAGGGGGACAAGGATAAGCTCGCAGAATGGAGACGCACGAATTGAATGCGTTTCAAGTTCTGTGGTGTTGCTGAAGTAAATATTGAAATGTTGAGGAAGTGTGTCAGGGGACATGGGGTGAAATGGTGTTGCGAAAAGGAATAAAACATAAGGTGTGCAGAATAGTTTCCTGCTTGATGCGTTCACAGTTTTTACAATTAGTCTGGATGGTTTATACATCACATGAATCTTAAGCATTGAAAAGCGGCTGTAATACCAATCGACCTTTCATACATGTTGTGCAGCTCAATGTGCCCGTGGATAAAATATCCCTAATATTCACAAAGCAGATTTAAAACAACCAACAGAAATGAAGTTACAACATGAATACATTGCGTGTTACATGCTTAAAAATAAAAGTTCTTCAATGGTTCCTCATAGCACCCTAAGTTCTGCAAAGAACCGTCTTCTTGTCAAGACCATTTTTTATTGTATCAGGTTCTTCAGTTGAACTATATGGTTCTTTGGAGATTAAAAGAATCACTGTAGGTTCCTCCGAGCAGTGCATTGGTTCTTCAATGTATCATCCATTAACAGGTTAAAGTGAACTATAAGGTTCTTTGCGGGACTGGAAAAGATTCTCCTGGCATCACTCTTAAGAACCTTGTGGCACTGCTGTGAAGAACCATTTGTGAGTTCTTTAAAGCACCAGTAAATAGATGGTTCTCTAAAGACCTTCAGAGTAAAACATTCTTTGTGAACTTGAAAGAGGTCTTGAATGGCATCTGCCTGAAAAACCCATTTTGGTTCTAATTGGAACCTTTATATTTTTAAGTTCGTATTACTACTTCCCTGACTGACAAAATGAACTCCGAGCTGCTAATCAGAATTTTAAGTGTGTTTGCTCTAAATGTATTCAAGGTGCGATTGTTCAGCAAAATCTGATAGCATTTCATATTTAATGAGGAAAAACTCAATGGATTAGAACAACTCAAACTACTAAGTCCAGTAACAAACGTGCAAAACCATGGCATGTCTATTTCACCATGTGTGTTTTAGCGGAATATTGCAATGTTCTGGTCTTGTGTATAGTTTCTATATTGAGATCTTTGAAGGCTCTCTGTGAAAATTCAGTCAATTTTAAGCTATGTCTATCCTCAATAACGTCAAGGTAGATATACTCTAATGAATATAATATATGTTTAATTAATATTTGCTGCAAAAACTTTCTGCAAAAATGTTCTGTAGATTAATTAATAACCTTTTGAACATTATAGCATTTTATTGGCAAATAAAAAAGTCAAGTAGAATTTATTATGGTTTAAAGATTTGCTTATTAGTTAAAATTAGCAGGCAGCATTTTATTATTTGCTTTTGATGTGTTAAATTCAGTTGTAATGTTATGAAGGGATTATTAGATTGATTATGCATTGCCGCGACCCTGAAGTGGTAGAAGATGGATGGATAATGCATGGCCCTTTATATGATAAGAAAATGATTAGAATGGAACTTCAAGCTGTCTCTTCAAGTTTTTTTCAGATTCATAGCTGTTATCTTGGCAAAAAGAGGTAGCACAAAGTATTGACTAAAAGGGTGCCAATAATTGTTGCACACTGGTATTCAACAAAGATATTTATTTTGATAAACCTGTGTTGTGTTTGCAATTGTTTGATATCCATGAGAACAGAGTATTTTTGTGATTTTTTTTAAACAAAAGATCAAAAGGTTAAACAATAACAACACATTTTCCCGTAGCCTTCTTTGCTCATATTAACCAAGGGTGCCAATATTAGTGGAGGCCACTATATCTTGGGGAAGATGAATACTATATCAGTATCATGAATGTTTGGGCAAACCAAAATGCATTATTAAGAAAAAGGCTGTTTTTCATTATGATTAAAAGTTCAATCTTCTGTGTAGAAAAGCTTTCATTTAGACACACAGCGACCTAGAGAAAACCCGACGCAGCTTCCAGTACTGATTATATAAAAAGCTTACAAAAGAAATATTTGAACAGAATTTACCTGAAAAATATGGCAAAAATCACTAAGGCGTTTTTTTTCTATCGTATTCTCTATTGTATTTTGTAGCTTCTTCAAATTCAGTTTTATTTATTCACTAAACACAAACCGCACAAACAAACTAAAAGCCCGAACAAAAGTTGACGGTGTTTACTTTCTGCTGTGAAGGAGACAGGCGGTGTGTGGGTGATCAATTCATTCATACTTATTTCATTAAGTTTACAATCCAATGGCATTACCATTTAAACCAAAAAAAAACAAAAAACAAAAAGAAAACCAAACAGAAAAGGGGAAAGGTCTTTTGTTGCTGCCTCTGTTCCCCAGCAGACAGGTGTGTTGATTTATTTATTGTATTTGTGCATTCCTGTCTTACATGGAAGAACAAATGTGCCGACCGCAGGAGAGTTCATTGACAGGCCCTTTGTATAGCACAGTAAAAAATGAGCCACTTACTTACAGCCCATCCATAGGAAATCGGATGCAGTGAGAATCAGAATGGAAGTGCTCCCAGCGCTGATGCCTCTACAGACAGAGGCTACGCCAGAGCGCAGGGGAGGAAAATCAATAAAGGATAACTCCTTTTCTCTCACACACAACTTAAGATTCAGCAAAAGTTTTGTCTGGGGAACTTCGCCTGATATGGGGCTTGGGAACGAAACCGACATTAATCATTCCAGCAAGTGCTATGTTGCATTAGTACAATAAGTTGTTGTTGGAGCCACTGGCCCACCTCACTCCGGCACATAAAGCCTATCACTCAGTGTGCCCTTAAGGGCCAGATAAACAATCACCAGAGTCCCATATTCTGTTAAATCACTGTAGCCACATTAGTCTGAATGGGGAGAGGGGATCCGAGGAAGAAAAGGAATCTCTTTGCGCCGGCCGGGCCCAGATGCTTATCAGCTGCCTGAAGAAGACATTCGTCTTTTGTCTGCATTGCCCTTGACACGTCCTTAAGGGAGAGGAAGTCTTGAACTTGTCTTTGTTTTGAAGAACTCTTGGACCTTGGCAGTTTAATCCGGGTTAAACACCGCAGGATCTCGCGAGTATTTAAGCATTCCCTCCGTCTTTGATATCCATCTCCTTTTATATATAAATATCTATTCAAAGGTCTTCCTCTAAGCGAGAGGGATAGGTGCACCATTGTGATCACAATGCAGAGGCTCTGATCAGAGGATAGCACACACCAAAGCCTCCAGTGCAGTCAGAGAATACTCATACTTAACCCAAACTCATCCACAGCCTCATGTGCCATACAATTAACAAAAAGTAACAGTAAACAGTAGCATTTCATTGCAAACAACACACTCTGTAATTTTCTGGGGTTTTTTCAGTTTCATTTTTTATGATGATGCTCTCAAAAAGCAAACAAACAAAACAAAACAAGTAAACATGTCTAAGAATAAATTATGCCATGTGAATAATACCCCCAAAGCTCCAGTGGAAGTGCTGGCAGTAGGGTTAAGGCAGTTTGGGAAGCATATGGGTATTTATAGACTACGGTACCTCAGAGAACACATTTAAAACCACAGTAAATGCACCCAAAGTCACATTATGAGCCAATACCAACCCCCAGTAAAAGCCGCCTGGTGTTACCCAGGTGAGCCATAATGGACAATACAAGAGGCACATAAGGCAGAATACACAAACATGCAGTCTTCTTATCAACTGATGCTTATTCTTGAGAAAATACCTTCGGCAGTTTTTGCAATCAATAATAGTCTGTTGCCAGTGTAAGGTTGTGTTTAGCCAGATTGTTATATTACAGGGATTACAGTCAGATTATTATGTATCACATAAATTATACACATGGGGTAGACAAATCACTAGCTTGATGATTAGCTGAGTTCATGTCCGAGTTATTAGTTTTTCATTCATTCAGCTAGTTTCAACAACTGAAACATTAAGAAAATATTTTATTGACTTTCGCAAACCAAACATTTCATTTGGTACTGTATGTAGCTATAGTTTTTCAGTCTCTCCAGGAATTTGTGGTTTTGCTGTCACAGGAATGAATGCAAAATCAAGCAAATTCCTCAATATTCAGAGGTTTTCTGCAGATTTGGGCCAAGACACAGCATGTGACATCATCACAACGCACATTCAGCCAAAACCCTCATGGATTCACGGGCGACGAATGTGAGTACAGCTAAAAGGTCTCATTTTCTAACAAACATCACTGTGAACGACCATGCAAAACAATTTTGCGCAATTGTAATTTCGCAATTCAAGTAGTTTACTGCAAAAAAAAGCACAAAAAACTGGAAATTGCATCGCAGCAAAATCATGCATTTTTGGCCATAACAATCACAAAAAAAACCCTCTGCGACTGTTTATAGTTTCGCTATGTAACTATAAAACAATGCGTTTCATGGTGGTGTGACACACCTTGCTATTAGTTCTGAATATAACCACCTGTTGCACTATTCACATCAGCTGAGATGCGTGAATGTTTTAAGAGTGTTTTTTTTTTTTTTTTTTTACTACATGGAAAATCAGCGTGCAGGGATGACAGAGAATCAGGCATTTTTCAGAATCAGAACAAAGAAACTGAGCAAAATATAGTTCAGCACAGTGGCATCATACACCTCTTCTGCTGGCATAACAGGCAGCCACCTTGTGATTTAAAAGATTGAGAGAAAATAAACACACTAGCTAGACTCATGGTATGCTTTATGTGATGGAACATCACATCACACAACCTTAGCCTTAATCACTGTTAGAGAACAATAATAACATCTTTGCTTGTTTCTCTTACTCTTTATTACCACACTTAATTAACTTGCTGTATATTATTACGTTACAATAGCTACTTTTATGTCAGCTAGCTATATTGTTTCCTAGTCACCTTTGGTAAAGCAACCAACATTCTAACATTATTTGCCCAGTGGACTAGCTAATGAATTGATGCTTGTACTGTATTTGTTATATGCATGAACAGTTGATAATTCTTTGTAAGTATAAATAATTTATTCTGATTACTAATTTGTTCTGTCATGTAGAGAAATGTTTTTGAAGGAATAGTTTTGTAGATATTCACAGTTGAATATCTCCATCTCAGTGATAGAAGAGGCCTGTTAAAGCAAGCCGAGGTTAAGGAGAGAAGCACATGTACAGGCCTCTCCTGGGAAGTGTGTGCAGGGTCTGTGATAATGAGAGACTCCGGTGAGACACCTGAATTCAAAGGAACGTGTTAACATCTGCATTACTATGATATGAAGATTATTGCAGAGCCCAATTCGGAATTAGTATTCTCAAGAACACTGCTTATCTTTAGCTCTCATTTTTTCACTTGTCAGACAAAGAGTTCAGTAATGAATGTTAATAATATGTCCTTTCTTTTTTTGTTGCCCACTGCTTTCATCACAAGTCCCTATTTTCTTCATGCCCATTTGCATTTTTGTGTGTGGAACGTCACAGCTCTACAATCTGTAAAATACTTATAATACTTTTATAATACTTATTATTTATAATAAGATTCAGATTATGAGATAAGATTCAGAGACTACACCAGATGTCCACTGTTGATTGAAAAGTAATAATTAGGACTATTTGCCACATACGTATACAGCGTTAAACAAGTAAGTTTCATTACACATTTAAACGTGTTAAATGTAGGATGCAGGAACTGCTGTTGGAGGCTCTAACCTAGCTGTCAAGGGCGTGGGTGACTCCTACTTATAACAAAATGTAGTGACAGGCTAAGATCAAGGGCTGCGCTGACATTCTCACTGCAAAGGTCAATGTATGGTGAGGCCGGCAATGAAGAAATGAGCACTCTGCCATCATTGCCAAGGCAAAAGGTCAGAAACAAGCTGATTGGTGATAGAACTATCAAATTAACCAATCAATACACGGCTGGGATAGGAGGAAGCAGGCCCTCAAGGGAGAGGAGACAGGCCGGACCAAATGCCAAGATGTCAATAGCTGTGCGCCGATACAGCCTGGAGGAGAGGGAGCCTCTCTCATAAACACTACACTATACCACACACACACACACACACACACACACACACACACACACACACACACACACACACACACACACACACACA
>JAOUWY010000002.1:16487842-16497885 GCA_025728095.1 Prietella phreatophila | reverse complement strand
ATATACACACACACGTTTCTGCTCTAAGTATTTCTATTTCTCAGGGTGCCAATAATTCTAAATAGATCCATGATAATCAGTCACCTGGTACTGTAAAGATTTCAGTGTAAATGACAAGCTTCATAAAATGTATTTTGTTTATGGTAGGGAAGTTTTAGAAAGCTCAGGTATCGTGCACGTGAACGTGTTAGTGTACAATGGAAGTGAATTATATGAAGGCGTGTACCTGTAGGATGTGGCTGCCCAGGTGAGGCTCAAAGATCTCTGAGGCGACTGCACTGGGGCTCCTCCTTCGCTGTGAGCCAATAGCTGAGGAAAGGAAAAACATAAATCAGTTGCAATATGTGGTGTGTGAGTGTGTGTGTGTGTGTGAAGGCGTGCGGATGCATGCGTGTCCCTACTTTAGTTCTTCCAAATGAACTTGGGAATGGAATTTGCCAATGTGATTTAAACAGATATGGTAAACTGCTGAACAAACACTTCTTGCCCCAATAATACTAAGCCCCTGCTACAGTAAATAGACAGATGCAAATCACAGCTTACTTATGACTTGTGTCCATGCTCATGTTGCATATTCATCTAAATGCAGCTCTGCAAAGCCTGCTGTTTATATGAGGGATAATAACGGCACAGTTATTCAACAGCAGAGCACCTGGAGAATGACACCCGTAGGGCATTTTTTCTCAATGTCTCCACTTTAAAGCAGACTCAGGCACTGAGAGCGGTGTAGCTAAAAAAAATGGCCTGGGGTGATTTCAAACTTAACAGACCTTGTCCCACCAGAGCTCATTATTGAGAATTTTATAACAAAGCTCTGTGTACTTAATTTTCCAAGCTTAGCCAGGCGTTTGGGTAATGTTGCTGAATTAAGTGCAATTAATGATGTAATAAAAGTGCTGAATGGCTATTAAGGATTCTGAAGGACCAGACGCAAACAGAGCCGTGCAGAGAGGGCCGCAAGCAGGGGCGTGTGGGGTAAGGGGGCAGATGGCAGGGCCCTGGAGAGGGCAGAGGACAGACTGTGGAATGAGAGGCTCCTGTCCTTCAGAGAGGCTCAAGGAAAACACTGCTATCTCCCCTCTGGTTACGCTCTCAGCACTTCGAACTGAGTCGGGCCCAGAGGACACGCAAGGCCAGAACAGCACGAAGCATGAGCAAGGGGACGAGACAGAGGCACACAGAGCAGGCGGGTCAGTGGCAGCACTGCAGGACAGAGAACAAACAAAGCACAGCCAGCAGGACAGAGCGCTAACTCACAGCAGAGGGAGCTGTTACACCCCGAGAGAGCAACCCAGCTCGGGCAGAGAGGGCACACACAGTTCAGATATATATACAAAATGGGTTTGTTTCCAGAACTTTCTACACACCACATTCTCATACAATTTGCTTGTTTACGGGTTAAAAGATTCGTTTCTTCCCAATCGTGATCCCCATGTCTGTTTTTTTTCTTTTTTTAGCAAAGCATGATCTATCACAGCAGTATAAATCTCTGTGTCTTAGAGCTTTGTCTAGCAAATGGCCTTCACTTCAGTTCCGTTAGCAAAATAATTATTCAGCTTTATTAATGTATGCTGAGTTATTGGATCCTTGGATGATTTCAATTTTCCGTTCGAGCCTGAGCCCGAACGTAAGCAAAAAGGCAGGAAAGGTTGTGTGAGAGAAAAAAGTGAAAGTTACTCACAATTCATGGAAGGGGAACCCACAAAGCGTAAAAGTGCACACACATAAACATAAACCTCATCACTGAATTCCATCCATTCAACTTAAAGTTTTTGGCATTCAAACATCTACTGGATTTTGAGTATTTTGTATATTTTACATTGATTATTGTACTGGAGTAATGTTATTTACCATTTTATTATTTAATATACTCTAACTGATTTCAGATTCTATCCATCACTATTCATTACTAAGATATCTGTTGGGATTTGACTAATTTATTGTTAAAACCCCATCAGATTTCTTTAATACCATGGGATTAAACAAAGATCTCTTGTTTACATATAAAATGTTTTAGCAATATATTTTCATAAATGTATGTGCCCTGTCCTTAAATACATGTCCAATGACTAATAATATGAAAATAAATAAATAAATCCTTCATGTTCTGCGCTCATTGTAGCTTCAGATTTCTGTTCTTGGCTGACATGAGTGGAACCTCACGTGATCTTCTGTTGTTGTATCCCATCCACCTCCATTGTAAGATGCTTTTCTGCTCACCTTGGTTGTAAAGAGTGTTTTTTGGCCTTCTGTAGCCTTCTTTGTCCGCTAGAACCAGTCTGACCGATCTATTCTGACCATCTCTCATTGACAAGATGTTTCCACTAGTAGAACTGCTTTTCACTGGATGTTTATTGGTTTTTTCACCAATCTGTGTAATCTCTAGAGACTGTTGTATGCAACAATCCCAGGAGATCTGCAGTATCTGAAATACTCAAAGCAGTCCATCTGGCACCAACAACCATGCAATGTTCAAAGTCATCGAGATCGCATTTTCCCGATTCTGATGTTGGATAATTGCAAGAATGAGCAGGTGTACAAGTGTTCCTAATAAAGGCCTGTGAGCATGTGTATAAACAGAATACAGCAATGTAATTGAGGCGTCTGAGGCTGCAGGAGGTGAAACAACAAAGAACGTATAACTAAATATAACCTATAGGCTTGTTGTGTCATTGTTGCGATTTAGTACATATAGTAACGCTCTCACATTCATCAACACACACAAACACACAACTTAAAACAGGCATCTCATATGAGACGACGGAATAAAATATCAAAGATGAAAGCACACTTGACCAACTTCAATTATTATCCCCTCTATCGTCATGCAGACTCAGAGGAGGAAATGATTCTTCTTTGCCTGTACAATAGCCCTCATCACAAGGATCCTTGCCTTTGAATGAGCACTGCATAGAAATCAGGCACCGATTGCTCTGAGTGCTGCACATTCTTTGACCTTGGGGATCTTTTCAAACTCCAAACTAGATAGTGGTTAATACTTTATAATAAAGAAGTTAAAATGTTAAACTGGGCCCTTTCGATGAGGAGGCCAGAAACAAACTCTTCCGCTAACAGTGCCGCGCTGCTCTTAATGATGCTGGCATTAGTCATTCGGAGCAGTGCTTAAGCTACAGATGGTCCATTGGCCTCATGCTGTCTCACATCATTGCAGACCCCCTGTGACATCCACATGCATGTGCCAAATACAGTACTGGAGAATTTATTTTTACATTTTTTTTTTAACAAAGGCTAAATTAGTCTGATGAAGCTAAAGATGATAAATGTGACATTCAGAGGTGGTGCGCAGGTCATTCCGTGTAATCACCTGCTAAGCAAAGATTTTCACCTGATTTTATAAATTAAACAATGCGTATCAAAGCAAGGACCTTGATTTGACCTTCAGTGACTTCAATTTTTTCTTTTTTTTTTGCATAAAGCAGGATACGAAAGGAATTATGATAAAAACGTAATGGAACAAACCAGAGCCGGAAGAATGCTTTTTCCCATCATCATCCTCAGACTCCTCTAAAGTCTGGGAAATTCCTCCTCTATTCTTTTTACTTACAGAGCACAAACAGGGGAGGGGCGCTTGGGCCTAATCTCTGCCTCCATCACAATATCCAATCCCCGCCTACATACACACTATATCTAGTATTGTGTGACCTGGAGGCAGTCCAGAGCAGACATATGACAGGTCTGTGTGAAGACGACACGGCTGGAGATTCAGTGCTCCTCTACAGGTGCCTGAGCGGCCATGGAGATGAATATAATTACATATCGATCCTGGGCATTATGCTCTATTAATCTGCTTCATTTCTGCTCAGGCCACAAATGATACACAAAGAGCGAGCTGGCAGAAGTTCAGGGGCTACACAGAGGCTGCTCTGTCACTGTCCCGCGTCGTACGTCTTCCCCGCTTTAGTGCCGTCACACGGCAGATTGAGCAGAAATAAAACAAAAAGCAGGAAGGCAGCACAACCGAATGAATCAAATACGGCAAGACACAAACATGGTGAGAAATATGATTCCACGTGGGTTTTTTTTTCTTTTTTAATGCAAACAACTTTCATTAATCAGCTATTATATCTCAAAGTGTAGTATTCAGTACCTCTGTTTATTAAGTATTTAATGTGAAACCAATAGTAAAAAGGTACAGTATATAGAGTGAGGAATAGGAGTTTAAAGGGTTAAAAAGCTAAAGGACTATTTTTGTTGTGTTGTACTGTTCTTTATAATATGAACATTATGAGACTTCATAGGTATTAAACAGTAATTTGTTGATTACAGGTGCACTTGGGGCGTTCTTCAGTTCTCAGGCTGAAATTATTCAGTTTAAAGTATCGCCATTTCTCCCCTGTGGGATGGCAAAGGTGCATTATTCAGAAGTCCTTGACTCAAATTCATGTAGATGCAAATGGCGTAAGGACTACCCTGATACAGAATAATGCCATTTTATTATGAGAAAATATCCGTTTCCATTTAACATTTTCAATATTTAATGCCGGTGCTTAATACTGCCATGCTACAAACAGCATTCGGTGCATGAAAGCAATATATGCAATTTGATTCTCGGTACTGTGGCAATTTCAAATCACAGCACTATTTGAAAGTCAATTTAACTTTTGGTTTTATAAGTCAACATTATTGCTATTGTTAATTTATTTCTCATTTAATGGGAAATTGGCAACATGGCCCCTGACTGTCATTTTAAATCTGCAATAATTTCGTCTGAAGCTTAGCATTCTTATTCCCTGGTCTTGGATTAGAAGAGCTAAATAACAGCCCCTTGCTTTACCAAAGCTCAGGGGCAGGTACTGTTACACAAATTGCCAATTCAATTAACAGAGTGTAAATGTTCAACTGGCAGCTGGCACAAGCGACAGCTATTTTGGCAAGTGTCAGCCTTAATTCATCAAGCTGTCAAAGTGCTCACAGTCGGGAGCCGGTGGACACTGTCAGCGCCTACAACGCCACAATGGTGAAGTTGTATAATCCGGCTACACACACACACATACACAGATGCGCACACAAACACACTCAACACACACCCACAGACCCAGGAAAAGCATTCACCGAGGGGCTGCACCAATTGACCAGGCCCTCGCCTGGGTTTTAGCAGCACTACGGATGTGTTTTCATCAGCTTTGGAAGATCATTCGCTCACATCAAGAGCTGTTGTGAGGGCCACAACAAAAGAGCAAGATTTGGATCTTAGATCCACTGTGGTAACTGAATCAGCGGTATGAGCTCAGAATACTAATCTACCACTAGATAAAGCACTCTGACTCCAGCCCCTCGATTAGTCCCAAGACCACAGCGAACTTACTCAACATTTTACAGAGAGAAAATTTTGGTGTCTTTTCAGCTGTTAAAAGAAAACATGGACTTGAAAACCATTAAGAAACACCCTGCTTAGAGAAGGCCAGTCTGTATGCCAACAAAGGAATCTGTGCCCATTTATTGGGTGATGGAAACCTGAAATGATGTTTACGAGTTGAAATGATTTTTTCCCCCTTCTGATTCTAATTACTTTGATTTAGTGCTTAACAGCACAACAATGTCAGATTTCTCCCCTGTTCTCTCCGTTCATTTGCCTCCATCTTTCCTCCATGTCTCCTCTCATTAGACAGGCTAGCTTCCTCACAGAGTGAGACACAACAGGGCTTAATTGATAGGCCTCTAGACACACTCCAATTAGTGCTGAACGCAACACCATTCACATACACGACTACACACACACACACACACACACCTACATGCACGCACGCATACACTGCATGAAAATCTGCATTATATTATATGAATGACTTTTATTCCTGAAAGGAAATTCTCTTTTATCATCTTATATTTTATATTATGTGCCCTCTTATATTATGCTCTCAAATATATGATGAATGTAATCATTTAGTTACCTCTTTGAATAAGCTGATCAACTGCTATATTTGATTATATTATTATGTACTTCTGTGTCAACGTGACATAGGACTTATTTTGTATCATAACTACGTGCTGTGTGTTTTGACTAAATCTGTCTGACACTTGGACCAGTAGAAACCGTCCACGCAGTGCTGTTATCAATGTGTACAATGTGTATAAATACTTCTGTTTTGAATGAATAAAGCGGAAGTCTCTTTTGAACACGCTCATATCTGTCAGTGGGTGTGTGTCCATTTCGGACTCTCCAGGCCTGAACTCAGCAGCAAACCACACTTTCTAGCTTATAGCAACACAGAACTAAAAGTAACTAAAAGTTACTAGATGTTAATGGTAAAACAGGCTGAAAGGCATGACGGAGATCGAAAAGGTGTACACGGTAGATTACTGTGGGGTGAAATCTAACAATTCCGATTTCTCTATTATTGCAGCAAAATATTGCATAAGGAGATGTAGGACTTTCATAATTCTTTTATTCATTTGTATGAGGGTAATGAAAAAGACATGCACTTAGAAAGACGTGAAATGAAAACGAGGCTGATTCTTTTCTAGCAGAGCATTAACACACACCACCTCATAACTATCACTACAGAGAACGTTACCTTCAAAATGCTGGATATTTCAATAGCAGAAACTAATCCATTTCTACTGCAAATCCAGCTGCAGCTTAGGCTAGGGGTCAATAAAATTACATATTCTTCCCTCTACAGCGGCTGCTTCTCCAAGGTTAGTCTTGACTTACAAATATGAGAAGCCAAATCTTTCAGAGGTTACCCATCCAAACAGAACAGCTCAGAGCGAAACATGCAGCTGAGGAAAATTACAACATGACTTTTATTTGCAATCAGACCTTCTATTCGTCTTGAGATGAAAGAGTGAAATATTAATCAATATTTTAAATTTTGAAAATTTCAGTTTTGGAACAAAATGAAAAAGTGAAATCTACAGTAAAGGCCAACTAAAAGAACATAATAAATAATTGTCTGTCATTATTAATCAATTAATGCGGTGTTCATTAATGCGGAATGCAATTTCTACATTTTCAGACCCTGTTTGTGCTACATTCACTGCTCTGATTGGATTCATGCATTTGTTCTTAAGTTATTTATCCACTAGAATGACTGTAAGGAAAGCCAATCGACCCTGTATTTACCATATGCACATTCCCTGTGCTCTCATTCCTATTCAAAATGTAATTTTTTTCCCTTTCAGTCCGTAACCCATCCATAATATATAAAGGCATTAAATAATTCAGTGACCGATAATAATAACGGTTCCTGATCACACACTACTCACATGTTCCTGAAGTCATGGCCATGATGATGGAGGTTGAAGCATTTGTTTTAATTAGCTTTTTTTAATGCCTCCGACTGGTTTAAGTTTTCATGATGATGAGTTTAATAATCCATGTTCATCTTTCTCCTCATTTATACCATTAAATTTTTAAGCAGCTTCTTTCGGCATTAATGACGGCACTTACAGAGATGCCCTACACACTTTTTCATCCTCACTTTCTGCCACTGCTGCCTGCTTCTGGCTTATTATTATAATACGAGTGGAATTCAGACCTGACAAATTGGATAAAATGTATATTTTATTGCAATTTATAAATTATCGGAAAGGCTGCTATTATAGATTTCATATTTCAGAAAAAAGGCACAGTTTGAGACTGTTTGGCAGAATATATAGTGAACAGACAAGGCAATAGTGACCCTCAAATAACTTAAAAGATTGATGATTTGTGATCTATCATTCATCACTGTTTAAGAATAAATAAATAAAAAGTCAGTGTTGGCAAATTGGCTATGGTATAAAAGGAATAACATCTAGTCTCCTGAGTGGCACAACAGAAAAGTGAGATTGCGAGATCGAATTGGGACGATGCTCGCATGGTCGAGAGGTCAAGAAAGCTAAACTGGCCTTGCTCTCAGGGAGGAGGGGGGTGTACTCTCTCTCCTAGCGACACTAGACAATCATGGATATCTGTGAGCTCTTGCATGTGGAGAAGTGGACAGATAGCATTTTCCTCCGCATGTGTTACGTCGCCCCCTGAAGTTGCATCATGTAGTCGGCTGGCTGCACGTGTCTCGGAGGAAGCATGTGATAGCCTTCACCCTCCCTGGCTGGTCATTTGATAGGGGAGATCTAACTGGAGGGTGGGAATTGGCTGAGACTAAATTAGGGAGGAAATGTTTATTAAATATGCTGTGCTGAAATGCATATTTAATACACATTTTGCAAGTACTGTATTCACTGAAATGAATTGAAACTAAAGTCTAAGCAAAAGTATAGCATGTCACACATTTGAAATGTATTAAATTAATAATTAGGTACGTAAACGTGTCTGTATATTTACAACATACTAATTATTAATAAGACTATTACTAAGACTAGGTAATGAAATAATTAATTTTAAGTACAATTAATTTATTTTTACCAGAGCACTGAAATCAAGAAAATAATTCCAAAACCTCTTCTGCACATACAGTTTAAACAGCTTCATTAAAAAACATTTTTAGAAGAAAAAAATGGCATATTAGTGTAAATTGTGCTCACAAATAAAGAAATAAATATTTTTCAATAAATAAACAAACAACAACAACAATACGGTTGACCTAATATAGGTTGATCTGAGTAAATGCTATATTGAGATATAAATTTCAGAACTGTATTACTAGTAAATCTAAAGGTAAACTAAAGATTTTCCTTCCCTCCAAATGTATTAAGATATGCTAGTGTTAACAGTAACCTGTATGTGCACCTGACATTTACAGTACTTGTGTCCAAAAAGAACTTAATTACACAAATTTGGATAAACTTGCATTAAAGCTGACAGAAGCTATGCTACACTTTTCAGTCCTAAAACGATGTAGGCAACTTAAAATATAATTGAGAAAAAGCTCTAATAAAGTGCATACAGACAAAAAATAAAATCATATAATCATATGACTTCAGCTAAACAGGATAAAACAATGTCATTAAAAGCAGTCTAAAATATCTGCTAATACAGTGACAATATTAGTGTTACGACAAGTAGACTGGAGGCGGATGCAGGTGCAGGTCAAGGTCTTTATTGATCATGAAACTCAAAACACAGGTAAACGCGGTCCTCACCGAGAAAAGAGAAACGTGGCATAGAACAATATCCTTCAGGGCATGGAGACAAATGACATGACAGCTACAAACACATCAACTAATAATACTGAGCAACATGCTCAGTAACCCAGGCATTTAAATTCAACGTATAATCAACTCACAACACAAACACCTGTGACAAATCAAAGTTAAAGCTAACGCTCAATCCGGAAGCGAGCGAACAAAAACAGTCACGTGACTCGTCCGGAGCCGAGCCACAGTGCCCTCTGCTGGCCATAGCGTAACATTTAGCAGTAGCATTACACTGTGTATATATCAAATGAATTAAAAATGGTGAAAGCTTTCTTAAACAAAGTAAATCAGTACCATCAAAATCAAAAACCTGTTTCAGAATCATTTCGTTTATTTACCTATAGTAATGTCTTGTTGCTGATACGTAACTGAATTTTATATTTTTACTCTAAAATCCATGTAAAACAGGTCAAATTGCTTCCAATTCACTATATGTTCACTACATAGGAAAATTGGCATTGTAGAACCCACATGGAGCACTAGAACCCATTTGCGATTCACCAAGCAGCCATGTACCGTGGGGGAAATAAGTATTGAACGCGTCAACATTTTTTTAAGTAAATATAGTTCCAATGAGGTTATTCACATTCAATTTTCACAGGCATCTGTATTAACTCAAGAAATCCACACATATAAAGAATTCCCACCATTGTTATTGTTATGTTTATTTAAATAAAGTTATGTGTAATAAAATGGAAGACACAGGAAAAAAGTATTGAACACGCTAAGAAAAAGGCAAGGCAATGAACCAGCTGAAATCTATAAGTAATTATACCTCCTATCTGTGCAAATTAATATCAGCTGGGTTAGTAAATTGATAGTCTATTAAAAAGGCTTTTCGTTACCAAGGTGTCACATTTTATGAGACCTTCACAACCTTATTGTTGCAAAACATATTGATGGAATCAGATACAGACATATTTCAAAACTTCTGAATCCTC
>JAOUWY010000002.1:16467777-16480618 GCA_025728095.1 Prietella phreatophila | reverse complement strand
GAGAGAGAGAGAGAGAGAGAGAGAGAGAGAGAGAGAGAGAGAGAGAGAGAGAGAGAGCGAGAGATCGAGTTTCAGATCCGTGTGCAGGTCCAGTGTTTGTGCTCATGTCCTGATGGAGCGAGAGAGCAGGCAGGAAGCACTACTGGGAGAGAATGTGCACACTAAAAATTAATGAACTCTGAACTCCTCGCTGCGCTGCTCCTACAAATTGCATTGCCTCACAACTCGGGGGCATGCTGGGTGGTTTGATGCCTTCCCCACTGTCCATCTTTCTGCTGAGCCAATTTTCATTTAAACCTCATTAAAAGCCTGAAATGAACATTTTGCATTAGTTGAAGTGTCGGGATCCGTTGACTATCCATAGAACGGGGTCTAAGGGAAAAAAAAAAAAATCTGAGACGGGAGAAGACAGTGTAGTGTGTAAGAATTAATTATAAGATATTAGCATACAAGTCATCTCATTGCAAGTTGAGTTAATGGAAGAATTAGTTCCATCATGTGTTAAATAGTCAGAGCTGATCTAGGAGCGTTTCTTCCATTTATTACACAAAGGTCAGTTTATAGGGTGGCAGGGCAGTGCTGTACATGGTCACAGAATGACAAAAGGTCCTCACGCTGTTTAAAACTACAATACAGCACCAATTAGGGGATAAAAAGCAGATTATGGTCCGTGTTAGCATTACAACAGCATGCAGTTTTGGCAGACTGTATCCGATATCAGAGTGATTTAATTAAGATTGTTATCAGAGCTTATTGGAATGCTGCATTATCTACAAGCAATATCAACCCCAGCAGCTCAAACATAATGAACATGCTTCAGATTACACGTTAGCAACTCCACCTAATTGGGCTGCTTGCATGAAGTGCTTTTTGTCTCTCATTTCTCTACAGCCTTAAATGGCACTGCGGATGATGCAGCATTATCTGTGAGCAGCAGCAGACTGCAGGTGAAGCGGCCCAAGCTCTTATCACTCCTGGCCACTTATCGCGGCTCCTCTCCTTCGCCTTCTGATGGTCTTTCCCGATGCCGCTGCCTGTAATGGAGCTCATATGCAAAAAGGTGTTCTATATGGGCCTTGACCCCCACCTTCACCCCACACCCAGAAACCCCACTGCTGAACTGAGCCAAAAACACACCAGGTTTGACTACAGAGGTGCTTCTGAAACTGGGTGGGGGTTTGGGGGAATATTTCAGCAGCAATGTTGTAATTCCCACCCTCCCAACTTCATCCACACCCTCTACCAAAAATAAAAAATAAAAAATCCTGTTTGAAATATTTTGTCCTGGATTACATTAGGCAGGCTGAAATTAATCTACCATTACGGAGAAAATTTAAGACTCTAAAGCTTTGAGGGTGGCAGTAATAAAACAGTTTAACTGCTCTACTGAAAACATGATTGGTTGAAGGCAGCCACCGAGCATTTTATCATGTGCTAAAGAGGAGACAGGGAGGAGAGAATGAGGAAATGGAGAGGTAGAGAAGACCTCAGAGCTGGTTTTAGTGCCATTCAGCCTACTCATACTTAAAATTACACAAACACATGACACGCTGCTAGCTGGATAACACTATACACTAGATAGGACACTTGTGTTCCTAACAGTGAATACACATCTCTGACTGTATGTATCTGCAAATACACCAATCAGCCACAACATTAAAACCTTGCATTATATTGTGTAGGTCCTCCTTGTACCACCAAAACAGCTCTGACCCGTCGAGGCACTGACTCCACAAGACCTCTGAAGGTGTGCTGTGGTATCTAGCACCAATACATTAGCAGATTAGCAGCGGCAATGAGCCCATGACCCTGTCGCCCGTTCACTGGTTGTCGTTCTTTAGACCATATTTGGTAGGTACTAACCACTGCATACTGGGAACACCTGGCGTTTTGGAGATGCTCTGACCCAGTCAACTAGCCATCACAATTTGGCCCTTGTCAATGTCATTCAGAGCCTTACACTTGCACATTTTTCCTGTTTCCAACACACAAACCTCGAGAATTGACTGTTCACTTGTTGCCATTGTAACGAGATAATCAATGTTATTCACTTCACCTGTCATTGGTTTTAATGTTATGGCTGATCAATGTATACTGGTAGGGAAAAACACACAAAATATACCAAGGTTGGAAATGACAACCAATACTGCATAGAAGGAAAGCACCAGAACAAGAATTTTCGACCTAATGAATGCTGTCCTGCAGGTTTTTTTGTTTGTTTGTTTGTTTTTTCAATGCTGTGTGTCACCACAGTTTGACACCTCTGGGACACAGAGTTAATGAGCCTCTAAATGTGCATTTGTGGGATGGGATTCTCCTGCCCAGTGGAAGGCAAAATGTGCCCTATGGGGTTAAAGTTCACCAGAGGATGACAAGATCTTGGATGCCCATTTGTCCTGGCAGGTTGATGAAGCTTCGCCTCAAGTCAGGACACTGCTAGCACATGACATGCACCTCTGAAGCATAACAATAACCCTCCCATGCCAAGGGGCCCAAGCACACTCCGATTTCAGGGCTTCTAATCCCTCTCAGATATTTCATGGCATTTTTACTACCTTCATATTAAACTGTAGCGCAGAGTTTAGTTTAGCTGATTTCTTCCTTTGATTTCTTCAAAGGAAACTCAACATTGCGTGAGCTTCACACTGTGGGAAGTGCCCATGTGCGTGATCGGTATTTGAAGTCAGTGTAAAATCATGCCTATTTATAGGTCTGCTGTGGTGAGGTGAATGGCTTTTTGCACGTCGCATGACTATAAAACAGCGCATGTAAACCACTTCATCAGCCTTATAATCTTCATTATAACAGCATGTCGGCTGTTTACGTGAACGCTCCTAAAAACTCTTCACTTCCTCTCTATTTTTTCACAAAAAAAATCTTATTATAAATCTTATTGTCACACTTCTGGAGAAAGCCATGTTTACAACCGCATAATGTGGGATTATTGGGGGGGATAAACAGTACAGCTATTCTATATACCGAAGGTGGAGGAGGCACCTGCGATCAGAAAAATCAGGGGGGCTGGCTTTGGCATCCAAGACCACCTCTGCATTGGTTGAGGAAGCCTATGCGGCAGCGGGTCTTGCTTGCGGGTCTCAACATACAATAGCAGTGTGGCAGGCCTACCAGGCAGACCTGCTGAACTGTGAGGGAGGCACAGAAGGCGAGTTTGGTGGCCCACCTCCACCGCAGAAGCCAGGGGGACCAGGCAATCACAGTCACAGCCTGTTAGTAGGCCTAATTTAAAATTATAATCAGTACTGGAAAAGCAAAAAGAGGGAGGGAGGTATTAGGGGACGAGAGGGTGTTAGGGCAATTAGCCCCCAGTACTACTGTAGGGCTCGCCTAGCCAATGTCATCCCTTGTTTTCAGTTTCTCTGGTCAGCGAGCTGTCACAGGGCAATGAAAAGCTGATGCTTTCCCTCCAACAAAATGTGGAAAGTTAACTTCACTAAAGACCATCTGGCAGTGTGGAAACTGCTGTCAAATGTGTCTCCAAGGTTTCTGTCCACCATAGAAAAGGGTACCGGGTCTAGCTCATAGCTCAACCCCTGTTTCAGAGGTGTACCACAGTAGTCAACACAATGCAGAGCCCAACGTTAGCCCAGGAATTAGATTTTTGCACAAAGGGGCCATAGAACATGTACCTATTTCTTTGAGGGAAGGAGGTTTTACAGGCATTATTTCCTGGTCCACAGAAAAGACACGGTATGCTGCCAATATTAGATCTGCATCATCTGAACAGTACTCTTCAGACATGTAGAATGACGACGCTCAAACGTATCATTCCACAGCCTCAGGTTGAGGATTGGCTTGTGACAATAGATCTAAAAAAGATGCATATTTTATTGGCCAGTCACGGGAAGTTCCTTAGATTCGTGTTTGGAGGCAACGTGTATCAATATCGGTTCTTCCTTTTGGTCTAGCTGTTTAACCTCACACCATTACAAAGCACAAAAAATGTGTAAACTACCTGGATGACTGGTTAATTCTAGCGCAGTTCAGGAAGTTGGCGATTCAACATCAAGATGTTCTTGCCCACGTGAGGAGCTTGGTGCTCAGGTTGACCCTCAGGGAAAGATGCTTCTCCAGTCGAGAGTGACTTTTCTAGGCGTTATATGAGATTCTAATATGATGAAGGCATGTCTATCACCAACACTCATAGGGCAATCCTATCAACACTGAGAAAGATAAAGTTAGCTCTGGGCATCCCCTCCAGTCTCTATGGAGCCTGTTAGAGCTTATGGCAACAGCAGCCAAAGTCCAAAGCCAAACCCCATTGCACATGAGACCGTTCAGTGGAGGACAAAATCCCTGAGAGTAATTAGTGTTATGGAGCGATGCCTACATGCTATGAAAACTTGGAGGTGTCCCCGGTTTATAGCCTCGATTCACACTTTAGGGGCGTCTCTTACTGCAAGATGGCAATGTCAAACACCTCCCTCACAGTCTCTGGAGAGGCCCTCATCTAGTGTGGCCTAGAAGCATGGGCCGAACTCCTAGCACTGAATTCCTTCTCAGTTGAGAGGTCACCAAGTGTTAGACAATAGAGTGGTGGTCTCATATATCAACCACCAGGGATGATTGTTTGCGCCCCCTGTTCAGGCAGGCTCAACTAATTCTTCTCTGGCAGAGGGGAAGTTTTGTCAGTGAGTGTAATGTTCATTCCGGGCAACCGGAATGTGGGGGCAGACAGCCACCCTGTCAAGGCAGGGGCTTGGAAGGCCTGGGGAATGGAAGCTCCATCCACAAGTGGGTGAATCCATATGGCGGAAGTTCAGCTTAGCAGAACTGGACATGTTCGCCTCCAAAGAGACAACATGCTGCCTGCCATGGTTTGCTCTCACTCCTCCCACAACAACAACAAAAAAAAGGTCAGGGCTGGACGCCATGGCCAAGATGTTGCATAGCTCTGTCATACTGGGACACGCCTATGAATTGTGTCTTCGTTTCAGATAATAGAGCCTGATGACGTGGTTTACAGGCGCAGTTTTATATTTACGCTTCCCACAGCGTGAAGCTCACGCACTGTCTCGTTCCCTTCTCAGGGAACAGGGTTACAAGCAAAACTCAGATGTTTTCTTTAACTAGTTCAGTTATATAGTGATTTAATTAAAAATCATGCTTGTATTTACATTGAGGCTCTGTGTTAGAGCTGTTCAGAGCAGTTTAAAAGTAACCTAGTTAATCATAGTTCCAACGTGAGATCATTAGACAAAAGTGCAAACAAAAAATACTTTTTAGTGATGGTCAACAACACAAATTGCTGAATTGCTATAGGTCTTAAAACAAATATATAACTTTTTGTAAATATGTGCAGTCTGTAAGTTTAGTATAAAGCAGGGGCGTTAAACCGA
This sequence comes from Prietella phreatophila, assembly GCA_025728095.1. NCBI lineage: Eukaryota > Metazoa > Chordata > Actinopteri > Siluriformes > Ictaluridae > Prietella > Prietella phreatophila. The sequence goes on along the minus strand of JAOUWY010000002.1, from coordinate 16,475,261 downwards.
TTCTGAGTGGGCCACATCGGCATTTTTGAAGGGCCATAAACTATTACTGTAAGGTATTTTTTAAGTGTATCTATTCTCTGATCTGATTATGGTTGTGAGTCAGTTTATCATATTTGTGTTTCCAAGGAAGACAAAAATGTTATATTTATTCGTGCTGCAGCCTCTTTACTGTAGCAATAAAAAAAATAAATTAAAAAAATCATATAGATGTCTTTTCTATTCCTCAGTCTTCCTCATCTTATGTCTTCATTCTTCAACTTCTTCAATTTCTTCATCAACATATTTATATTCCACTACACTGGGTCTTTCATTTATGCATTTGGAGTCAATCACTTTATCGATGCCAGTTAACACCAGACATATTTCTGCAATGTTTTTGGACATGCATCAAATCCAGCAGATTTTAACCAGCATTTAGCCTGACAAGGGGGCATGGTGGCTTAGTGACTAGGGCATTTGCCTTGCACCTCTGGGTTTGGGAGTTTGAATCCTGCCTACGCCTTGTGTACACAGAGCTTGTAGGCTGATTGGCATTCCCAAATTGTCCATAGTGTGAGTGACTGTGCCTTGCGATGCGTTGGCACCCTGACCAGGGTGTCCACTGTTTTGTGTCCTGCGTTCCCTGGGATAGGATCCCTGGGATCCCCTGTGACCCTGTGTAGGATAAGTGGTATGGGTGGATGGATTTAGACTGACAAGAACTTGCTGAGACAAGCACATGATCATGTTACATTTGTTTATATACTCTGTCTCTATTTAAATGCATAAAATGCATTGGAAACCACTTCTACTGTCACTATGATGTCAACTTTTCCAATCATTGAACTTCAATTAAAACGAACATTTTATCCTGGTCCAGGTTTGTGTGGATCCGCAGTCTATCCCATAGAAGGGCACAGTGCACACACACACTCACACACTCATTCACATCTGGGGCAGTTTAGTGTAGCCAGTCCACCTATCTGGATGTTTGGGATTAGTGGGAGGAAACCGGAGAACCAATAAGAAGACATGTGGAGAACACACAAAACTACACATAGACAGTAACTCAAGCACACGATTGAAACAGGGACTCTGAAACTGTTAGGCATCAACATTACCCACTGTGCCACTATGCTGCTCTGTGAATTTATTTAAAATCATAATATATAATGATGTCAGGTTTCTGCAAAGTTTTTGTACAATAATGATAATTACAGGTTTCACTGTGGCTGAATTACTGTTGTCCTTATCCATCTTGTTATTCTGACACTGTATGATTAGACATTTGTTCTCGTTATATAAATTTGCGATGGTGGTATTAATAGAACACAGGGATTGGGCAGATGGTTGCTGATGTAGGGTGTGAATTCTATGTAATACTGGTCCAGTGTGAAAATGCTGCACAGTATTGTACTATGGGCCATTTCTTTTTTCTTTTTTATCTTGTGCGTGGTGAATGAAATGAGGCAGGAGGCCATATTTGGCCAACAGGGCTTGAGTCTGACAATTGGGTTTGACAATTATAAACACCTTGGCAAGGGCTTGTTAACAAACTGACTTTTGAGGTTGGCACAATGTGTAGTGAGAGTATTTGTTTGTTGTTGTTTTTTTTTTTCAATTTTGCATACAAAGGAAATTTATATTTGAACCGGTGCATCTCACAAAGCCAGGCATGATTACTAATGAGATGGGCTTTCAGAAATGTAAATTGTACATTTCTAATAATTGTAGAGAAATTCCAACACCATGCTCATGAGCGTTCCCTTGAAAACCTGTTCCAATTTCCAGCCTGTGTACTTTTAGCTACAAAGAAGGAGAAACAACAATGTCTTAAGCAAGATAAGTCTTAATATGGACGTTTAGCTGAATCATTTTGACTTGAAAACGTAATCGTTGTTTTAAATGTATGTAATCTTTTCTCTTCACGCATGCCACACAGATACATGCTTAAGTGGTGTGTTATGTGGTGACTGTTCATCCATACAAGTCTGTAATGCACTTCGATAACGCGACTAAAATAGGAAAACTTCACGTCTTAATTCAATTTGTGTTTACTTCGAGTATGACTTTAGACAGATTAAGGTCATTAATAATCACTGTTTACATGGTAGTTTCTTAATCAGAGTATTGTCTTAATCAGGCTAATATCAGAATATTGTTGCCCATGTAAACATTCTGAATGAGAGTAAAACTGCATATACTTCATTTTGTATTTATTATTTGTAATAGACTCTCTCCCTGCTCTTCACCCTTATAATGTTTTTGTGGATTATGCTTAACCACTGGTTCCTGACTATAGAATTTACTGATCAATTGTACTACTACTGTTCTCAGATATATTACAGGTGTTTTTCTACACTGTGCCTCTTTGTGCAGGCTTTAAGAGATGCTAGCTGTCTAGAGAAAGATAACCATAAAGTCAAGGTGGTGTTGTATTGTGGGTAACTGCTTACGTTGTACCAGTAAGGCACTCAGGCTATGGGTAAGACACATCTGACAAGGCCACTATTTAGCATGGCAGATTTTTGAAGACATGCTGTAAAGCCTTGTGTTGGTGTCAGAGGGCTAACATACAGACTTGTAGAGAGTGCTGAAGGCTAACAAGGCTGAAGTGAAGCACTCTGCTGTTAGCTCAGGCTGGTGACTCAGTCAGCATTTCGGATTCGGCGGGAAACAAGGTCATCCCAGCCACACACACAATCACACAAGTTTTGGGGCTCCTCATTAGAGCTGAGCTGGTTGTATGCATGTCAGCAAAACAGTGGCTGGGAGCAGGAAAGAATGTGAGAGCGGGGCAGCCCATCGCATTTCTCAGCTGACTTTGCAGAGTAATGAGGCGAATACCAACAGGCCGAGGCTCCACCAAAGGTGTTTTCCACGTAGCATTTGATTAATTGCACTTTAGAAAAGCATCTCTGAACTGAGGCTGCTCAGGAAAAGAGAGCAGTGAGCACTTTAGAGATGCTTTAACTGGAACTGTTTCTCTGATCTATAGGTCAGAGTCTGAGAAATGCCCCCTGTCTGATCTACGGTATGAGAAGAAATTTGTGCATGATCATATATTGTGTGTATGCGTATGGGCTTGTGCATGTCAGTAATGTTATGCACCATCCTACTGAATAAGTGGAGTGCATAAGCATGAGTGACACCAGCTTCCTGTCCAACAGTTAAATGGTTTTAATATTCATTCACTCTTATAGAAAGTGTTTCACTCTCTCCAGCTCTACACACAAGTACGTAAAAACACAGCGATATACAAGCATCATGCTAACGAAATTCACTTGTCTGGGTTTAGATCAGTTCCATTGTTACTGAAACATCATGCAATTTCAAACAAAGAGCAGAAAAGGGGGTGGGAAGGGGGCGCTTTGACATAAGATGCAGGCCTGTATTTGAAAATGCTCTTTAGATTATTTCAAAGAGGCTCTGTTTTAAAAGCAGTGTTTCGCCTGTCTGCAGTTGAACAAGGGCGGCAGACTGGGGCTGATCTCACTATTAAAAGTGACAGAGCTCTGTAAAATGGTTTGTAATTGTGGCGATCTTGTGTTCTGGAAGCAGATGAAAAGTGTTCCTGTTTTTTGAGCAGCTTGACTTAATGGAAGGGCAGCAGTGCTGCTGTATATGGGCCTAAATTGATGCAATTATTTGGTGGTGAGAAAGAAAAAAAAAATCCCAGAAAGCCTCCATCTGATTCACTGGCACATGCAGTAAGAGTAAAAGCTGATTCAAAAGAGCAGTGACAGCAAGCAAATACAAACAGGGTTTTTTTGTTGTTGTTGTTTTATCAGCTTCAGAGGCTTGGTTGACTACATTTGTAGTTTGCTCCAAGGCCTTTGATAGTCCAGATGGACTATAAATAGTAACATTTGGAATAATAGCCTAGGTTACCTCCTTTACAGATCGGTGTTTGTTTGCAGAATGCTAGGAGAATGCTACTAAAGCTGCTGCGTTTTGAAGTGCATGTCGTTGGTGTAACAGTTGGCGGAAAGCAGACTGCAGACTGTATTTTCAGTATTTCAGTTCTCACTGAAGCAACTGCCGTTGCTTTTTGTAAGTAAATAAATTCTGCTTATTTCTTCGTTTGCAGACACCCTCCTGCCTTGTTTGTGCGAGGTCCAACAAGTGCTGTTTTACCGGATTTACATTTAAAAGGGACCCCCATGCGCAGTGGAAAATAAGTGTTGATTCACAGAAGTATCAGCTGTGAAATCGATTGAGGTTGTGCGGCGCCCCCGAGCAGGCGGGCTGTGGCCAGGCTCGGCCGTTACGGCCTACTTCAAAAGGCAATTAGTCCGATTTCACATTCCCCGGCAGCTGAATAATTTCGTATAATTTTTCAGGAGTGCTGGATGAACGCCAACTTTGTTGGAAAGCGCAGAACCCCTGTCCTCTCCTCTCCCCCTCTCCCCCCTTCATATGTTCCCCTCATTCCACCCTCAGCCCTGGTTTCTCCCTAACTGCCACCCCTCTCTTCCCTCATGTGCTCTACTCATAATTTGAAAATCCTGCTGAAACAGGGCTGTCATAATTACATGCGCATCGACGTGCTGTTGCCTTTACCCAACCTCGTTCCCGCTGGGCCTGAGTCACCTGTGGCCCCTACGCACACACACACACACACACACACACACATATGCGCCCCCACCACAAACACACACATACACACACACACTAATTTCATCTTAGTACAGCGCTGTCAGACATCTCCCTTGACTGGGCGCTTTTAATCGATTAGCTGAATGTCTATATAATACATCAGCAGCTGCCAGGCAGAAGAGATTCAGCAGTCAGACAGTTTAATTACTGTACATGTGTACCAGCACAAAAAAAATAATAAAACAGCCACGGCATACCCACTGCTCTCTGCCTTGGAGCCTGGAGGGTGTGTGCTGATCTCCTCCCTCTGATCCAAAAAATATGAACGTAGCATAAATGGTGAAAACAACTGGTAGAGAAATAAATAAATAAATAAATAAAACTATGCAAATGCATAAAGTGCGTATTTTGTAGGGGTTTGTTTACAGAAATTTGATCTTTGTTCAATTGCAGTAATGAAATCCCTTTCTCAGGCACATATTTAGCGTTCTCATTTAATCACTGCTATTAAGCCGCACTGCCAGAGCAAGATGCAAATCTTGTGCAGAACAATTCGGCATTAAATCCACAACCGCCTTTCTACTCATGATGCCTTTTCGAGTGAGTTGAATGGGCATTCATTAGCAACAGGCAAAAAAAGGTTTGAAAGGAGTAAAATACTAAAATCTATAGAAGCCTACATCAGATTCGATCAACCCAGACCAGCCCTCAGTATCTGTGTGTATGTGTGTGAGTGTGTGCAGAGTGTTCTACCTCCTATAAATATGCTCTCGTGTCAGATATTTCTCTTTGGCTGTGTTCGCCTAGCATAAATAATTACAAACTAAAAGGCTTGAATCATTATGGGCAGCTGCCAGTGATTGATACGCGTACAGGCTATGAGAGGGTTGGAGGAGAAAGAGAACAGACAGTCCACTTTAGAAAGTGTCTACCGAATTGATTTAACAAGTTTAATGTGTGCATCAATGTGGGACTATTACTGATAGTAAGCCTCAGTGATGCTATTTGTTCGACTGGCAAAATACTGCTCTTTAGAATGAGTGCATTAAGTCTAAGATTGCAGAGAAAACCCTATTACAACTTTATTGCTGGTAAATTGGAACCAAACGTTGTCTGTATTTCAATTATTCTGAGTTACCCGAGAAATAAATCGATTTTGTATAGGCTCAATCACAGAGACAGTGATGAGAAACGGCTTATTACACCCTGACAACCCAAAGCTGGTCTTTTGTTTTTCCCCTCAGCAATTTTCAAGAAATTGTCAATTAAGGACTTTCTTTCTCCTCCCTGATTGGGCAACGGGAGCACATCGGCCCATGGCAGAGCGATCGTCATGCATCTTGTATGGCTGGGTGCTATTCTCAATGCTTGTTTGGGTTTTAAATTTTAATCTAGCCCTCCTACACCGGCTTGTCAACAAGAACTCACCCAGTGTGACATGGATGATAATCATTACATAGCTCATCTCCTGCCAGCAGAGTGAGCTCTCTCTGCTCCCCCTGAGCTGGCTCAGGCCTCTGCAACTCACACCTTATTTTCCCCTGAATGTGTTCCCAAAGTGTTACGATTAAGGATGCTTGAGGGAGTAAAAAAGAAAAAGGAAAAAAAAGCCTTATTTCCTGTCTGTCTAATGGTCCTGGTATTATAGAATTCCAGCATACGTAAATATTAAGCATAAAAACATGCATAAACATACAGTAACCCTGGTTAGAGGGTAAATGTTTTGTGAAATGTGTGCAAGCATGCAGCATATGTTACATGGTAGGGATGCAGATTTGACTTAAATGATGTGTGAGGGATCAAACACAACTCTTGTCGAGTATTACTTAGTCTTATTAAAGATTTTCTACAAGTTACTGCAGACGTCGAAATAAATGTTCATGATAACGATGTGTCTGATTATATTTTACACCGCAGCCGTTGATGTAATTGCAGCTTCGGAATTCGACGTGATGTTTTAACTCCATGCATCTAAAAGAACACGCCGTCACTTTAACAATATTTCCTCAATCCTTGTGGGATTTGTGAAAGTAGCAGTCACATTAAGCAAATGGAATAGAGAGCCGCATTACACACAGCCTGGAGATACAGCTGTCTCACATCCAAGTAATGCAAATTCCAAACCAACCAGCACAGACAAAAAAAAAAAAAACAAAAAAAAAACACAACAAAAAAACAACAACAAAAAAATCACTGCATAGTCTGAATGCTGTGAAAAAAAGAGTAAGTTCAAAAAACAATGCCTTGAAGTTCTATCATTTAACAGCATCAGCTCTTTTTATGGCTCAACCACGAAATAGGAAACACTGATCTCCTCTTCGTTAAGGCAAATGACACTCTCATCCCCTCGTCCCCTTCTCTCTTCCTCTCTTTTTCCTCCTCTCGTCCTTACAATTAAAGCTCTCTCTGCTGAGATGCATCTTTTTCATACGGAGACGAAGCAACAACAAATCAGAGAGGAAGAAGAGAGAGGTGTTATTAATCAGGAGAACATGCTCTCACTGACCTGCTCAAAACAATAGCAGTGTATGCCAGAGGATTTACCCAGCCTCGCTTTGGCACACACAGCTTCCTTTAGCTGTAATTGGCTTGGCAGCTTAGGAGCTAATAGTGAAAGGCAGGATGTGTATTACTGCTGACATTTCTGACACTGCTGTCCTCGAAGAGTACGACGTGCACAGGGTGTTCAGGGTCTCTGTTCCAGTTACTCAGCTTAAATATGAAACTAGAAGATAGAAACTCCATCTGAAGTTACAGTTGTAATGCTCTGTATTAAGGGAGGTAATATTGCTGTAATGCTGCCATATAGAAATCTTAAAAAAAAAAAAAAAAAAACACACACACACACACACACACACACACACACACACACACACACACACACACACACACACACACACACACAC
>JAOUWY010000002.1:16411865-16425538 GCA_025728095.1 Prietella phreatophila | reverse complement strand
GTTCAGTATAGTATAGTATGGTATACACTTGTCAGTGTAGTATAGTATAGTATGGTATACACTGGTCAGTGTAGTATAGTATAGTATAGCATGGTACACACTGGTCAGTATAGTATAGTATGGTATACACTGGTCAGTGTTGTATGAATAAAACCCGGACATAGCACATATGCCAAGTTGGTACTGTTGTGTGACCTACAGCTTAAAAAGAGTCGACACGCTGCCTTCCACCATTTTTGATTCTGACAGCTCTTCCGTCAGAATCCGATACTGCAGAATCTCAGAGGAAGCAGTAGGTCACCCGGGCATTTCTTTCCTACTGTCTTATGAATACTGAAAATTTGGACATACTACTCCTTTGGCCTACTGCTTTTTGCCTACTGTATAGTAGGGTAGTAGGGCTATGCGACACAGCCAGAGTTCACAGACAAGAGTTGAACTGAAAGATACAAATGTGAGCTTTCAGTGTAGTGTTTAATATTCGCATGTGCAAAACAGAAAAGGCAGGAGAGTAATGCAGCTGAGTTCAGAAAATATTAAGGCACTGCACACAAGGCCAGTGTACATTTATTTAAAAAGAGATGGCTTTTATTTGAGGAAAAAGATGGTCAAGTTGCAGTTAAAATACAAACAAAATATGCAAATCCTCAGAAATGTACGCTATGTGTGCTCATGGTGTAATAGCAATACAAACAGTATAGTGCACATTATGAGCAATACAAAATCAAACAAATGATAACATATTTTTGAGTAACGCCAAGTGCACTTAAAAAAAATGCCATCTAAATTTAACAAAATACCTCAAAGTATTAGTCTTCTGAAGCCTATGTAGTAAATACTTTTAAGTATAAGGCTATAGTATTTCATTTCAGGAAAAGCATATGAGAACAACCACAACACTTGTGGTTGTTATGAGCAAAAGCTTCCAGATCTTGTCTGCATTTGAATGGCATCTTGTTGCTCAACAAATATGTGTCTAATAGTTGCTGCCAAAACATTTTACAGTTTAATGTGAGAACTTTCACGATGTATCAACTCTGACTAGCCCTCTTTTGGACTAAGCTTTTCACTGTCCTCATGCACAAAAAATATGCAGAAACATATGTAAACAATGCTGGCATAACAGCAACCATGTGCTCACATGTACATGCAGTATAGTCTTGCACCTTCCTGGAGGATTAATAAAAATGGGTGAGCAGGAAGCATCTTTTATTGGTCTGCTGTATTAACTGCTGAATTGGATGGAAGAACTGGGCAGGCTGATTTATGTTGCCATTTATTGACGTCATCTATGGAAAGCTGGGTGACTGACATTTACAGGTAAATCCCTCCATGTCTACTGCAATAATATGACCTGTAGCCATAGAACTCATTCCACCAGGGCCATAGTGCCCACTGCCCTTTGCCCAGCATAAATCTACCACCTCCATGCCTGGCAGTCAAACGTCCATCAAAAGCTTGTACAAGGTGTGAGTCTTTATGTACAGTGTTTTAAATAAGTATTAAGCTTGTCAACAACTTTTTTCAGTAAATATATTTCCAATGAGACTATTCAAATGAAATTTTCACCAGTCATCAGGATTAACTCAAGACATCCAGAAATATAAAGAATTCACCACATTAAAGTCCATAAATAAAGTTATGTGTAATAAAGAGGAATGACACAGGGAAAAAGTCTTGTACACGATAAGAAAAAGCAGTTCAAGAGTAAGGCAAGGTTAAAATCCATAAGTAATTATACCCCCTATGTGTGCGAATTAATATCAGCTGGTTTAGTAAATTGATAGTCTATAAAAAGGCTTTTCGTTACCAAGGTGTCACACAAGAAACATCTCATGATGAGTAAAAACAAAGAGCTCTCCCGAGACATTCAGAACCTTATTGTTGCGAAACATAGTGATGGAATCAGATACAGATGTATTTCAAAACTTCTGAATTCTCCAGTAAGCACCATTGGGGCCGTTATCCGCAAGTGGAAGCAACATCACTCCGTCATCAACCGGCCAGGTACAGGAGCTCCTCGCAAGATTTCTCACCAGGGAGTCAGAAGAGTAGCCCAAGAGCCAAGGACCACTCAGCAAGAGCTCCAGAAACACTTGGAGGTAGCAGGTGCCATCATCACAGAGAAAACTATAGGCAATGCACACCACCGCCATGGCCTGTATGAACTCTCATGTTGCAAACCACCATTACAACTCATTTGGACAAGCCTATGAAATATTGAGAGAGTGTAGTCTTGTCAGATGAGAGCCATGTTTGGAGAAGAAATGGCACTGCACATCACCCTAAAAACACTATACCAACAGTGAAGTTTGGAGATAGAAGCATCATGGTGGGGGGCTGTTTTTCATCACAAGGTACTGGCAGGCTTCATATCATTGAAAGAACAATGAATGGAGCCCTTTAACCTTTACTGCTGCCATCCACTAGGATGATGAAGATGAGCTGTGGGTGGACCTTCCAACAGGACAACAATCCAAAGCAGACAGCAAAGGAAACTCTCAATTTGGTTCAGAGAAAAAGAATCAAGGCATTAGAATAGCCCAGTCAATCACCTGACTCAAATCAAATTGAACAAGATTTAAAGACAATATGTTTAGAAGAACAGGCCAAAATCACACCTGAATACTGCGGCCGATTCATTTCTTCATACAGGAAGCGTCTTGAAGCTGTCATTACAAACAAATTTTTCACCACTAAGTGTTAAATAAATTTCAGTTAGCGTGTTCTATACTTTTTTTCTGTGTCATTCCACTATATTACACAAAACATTATTTATGGACTTTAATGTTTGAATTTTTCATATGTGTGGATTTCTTGAGTTAATACCAAAGTCTGGTGAAAATTTCATGTGAACAGCTTCATTGGAAATATATTTATTGAAAAAAATGTTGACGTGTCCAATACTTATATTCCCCACTGTATTACTCAAGAGCACAAATAAATTTTTCCCTGTTTGTGGTGCCAAATATTTCATGTAAATGTGAACATCCTGATGCTCAGTATATGATACGACACCCCTTACTAAAGAAACGTAAACTTCGCTTTTAATAAGTCACATTCACGTGCCCTCTATTTGTGTTTCATATAATGTTTGCACAGCCTCTGAAACAGCACTTCTATTGGTTATGTAGGACTATTTTTGTCTCATTAGTGCTGCCATGGTTCAGAGCTGTGTTCTCTGCTGTGAGTGAATTCTTTGCTTATCTTATAGTGCATTCATATTATGGCAAAAAATGACAGTAATTACAAGACAACAGCTCAAAGATTAGACTAAGAGGTGTTCACTCAAATGTGACTTTTCTAAAGGAAAGGCACAAAATCTCTTCAGACTGCAAGCTTCATACTATTTATTATGCAGTCATTACTAATAAATGGTTGGGAATGTGTGTAGTTAAATCCTGATATCATACTCCTAATTACTTTAACCATGGCAGCCACTGACATTTTCTGAATCAAGTTTGAGTATAATGTGACTTTGCACACTGTCAATATGTACGTTTCCAGAAAAGTTACCAAATGGTAATTATAAATTCACCAAAGGCAAACAAGGTGCAAGATCATAATTATCATAATTCCAAACATTATGCAAAGTCATTAGTAACCCCTCTGCCAGGTAACAATGATTATATATGAAACCTTGTCATTTGCTTTAAAACTGTTAATCTTTGTCTAATCTCGCCTGATATCTTATTGCCAGCATATCAGTAAGCATATCTCACAGGCAGAGGTGGACAATGGTAAGTAATTGTATCTTTGTTTACTATATGCAAGTTTTATTTTGGCATATTCACACTTTACTTGCGTATTACTGAAATTGAATACTTGTACTTCCAAAAAAAATAAAAATAAAACCTCACCTTATATCTCTTTACACCTTACATTTTTATTTAAACCTTCAAAGTACTCATTAGAAATCACGAAGATTTCCTCTTCTCTCATCCCCCCAATGACTGTCTGCAGTACATCAGTGGAATGAGCTCAGTTTAGCGTCCAATCAAGTTCATCAATGTAGCGTGTCAGTTCATCAGCTGCAGTGACCTTCTCACGCTACATAATGTAGTTAGCGCCATAGCTATTCGTGTGCGTCTGAAGATGGATAAGTCAACAAACACTTGTTTCAAATATTTTGCCTCCCTAAGGCATGAGCTTAATCTCATATGAAACGGCATGCTGAAGTAAGTTTAGCTAATTTGATAACATTAGCTGACTAATTATAGTGACCTAACTTAGCCTGCTTTTGTTTGTTTGTGTTTTTTCACAAGTCAAATTTAGCTAATGGTAAATATTGCCGTATTGCAGAGATTGAACAATGTTTACAGGTAAAATGGATTAGTTGCTTTAAAACAAAAACCTTCTTTCAAAAACCAGTAGTCAAAATTACTTTTCACATGAAAACATGACAAGTTAATTTCATCAGTTACGACCTTTACTCTTTTTTTATTATTACTTGAGCACATTTACAAGTAGAAATATTGTACTTTCCTCATCTGTACGCCACTTTGGGTAAGAGCATCTGCTAAATGAATAAATGTAAATGTAAATGTACTTTCATTGAGTATATGTTTTGGTTCGATTCTTCCAGTTTTAACCGAGTAAGATATTGACATATCAACTATTCTTTCACTTAAGCAGAATTTCTCAGTACTATGTCCACCCACACCCACAGGCATATGTCTCCTCTTAAGGCCTTCTCTACATTCAAACTGCTGACAGTGCAGTGACAGGAAGCAGTCACACACTGTCGGAATCTCGCTGCTTTCAACACACTAGCCAATATTACTTGATATGCTTTGAAGGTGTGTAATAAAAGTCAAGAGTTTGTGGGTGTGATTGGCTGCTTTCATGGAGTTCCACAGTTTTACTAATGTCACCACACACACACACACACACACACACACACACAGAAAGAGCGCTGGGGATCAAAAGCTATTTAGATGCATAAGAGTCGCACATCATTCACATTCTCTTTGTTTGTGTGTGTGTTTGTTTGTTTGTTTGTGAGAAAGGGCAGTGGTTAGAGGCTCCCCTGTTCACTTCTGCTAAGCGGATCAATTATTAAGCATACTCTGCTGCACCACATCTGCATGCTGAGAGATTCACTGCACCACAGTGACAGAGTGTCATGAGACCTGTTCAGCATGTCCACACGCACACAAATACACACACGTTTGTCTTACTATCCTTGTGAGGACCTTCCACTGACATAGTCCTTAATGCAGTTAATTACACCTATATCTAGCCTTAACCTCGGTAACCAAATGGAAACATTGGCTTTTAATTTTTTAAATAAGTGCTGCATTTTTTTAAAGCAGTTTTTCTTGTGGGGGGCAGCCAAATATCCACGCAAAGTCAATGCTATCAGATATTCCTATCCTTCCTACGTTGGGTCGCAGTCACAAAATAAAAACATGTATCTTTGATCCTGGGGGGTATGGACTTAGGCCCTGTTTACACTAGTGCATTTTTGTTTTAAAATGCATCACTTGTGCTACAGTTACGCTTTTCGTCTACCCTACTCCGGTGTACGACCCTCAAAAACGGAGACTTTTGGAAACCATTTTAGTTTGAAAACTCTGGGCTCAGGTTTCAGTGTAAACAGACCAAAACGAAGACTTTTGAAAACGAAGGCGTGGCTTCGCCCACGTTCGCCCCCTGATTAGGACTTCTGGATCATTGCGTATCATTCCCTGATTCATCAAGCTCCTACCATGTGACCGTTATGCTACTTTGATCGTATACACAACAACACGGAGACTGAACTGCAAGCTTTGCTGGCTGTGTTGTCATTCTTAGCAGCCATTGTGCAATTAAATTCTGTCTTTTACAATACTGCAGCTGACTGTATGCGCAAGAGGCAAGCTATGATTAAAGCAATCAGCAACAAATCTCATTTTAAGCGGTGTAAGCCCTACATGGAATGCCGTTTTGTTGTGTCTGCCTGTGACTAGCAACCAACTTCCTGTTTGCACTTGCATGTGCATGAACAGTGTGCATGAATGGTCATGTGACGTGTATTCGTTCGTGTAGTGTGGATGGAGATTGTTTCTGAAACACCGCAGAAACGCCAGTGTGGACAAGGAAAGTTTTAATTTGAAAATGCCGTTTTCAAACAAAAATGCATTAGTGTAGGGCCAGAGTCTGCAAGTTCTCCCTGTGTGTATATATGTGTGCAGTTGTGTGCCTCTGATCGGTTGGCACCAGATCCGGGGGTGTTTCCCTGAGTTCCTGAGGCTGCCCTGCAACCCTGTGTTGTATGGAAAATGGCTGGATGGATAATTGAAGACATATTTCAAGACATATAAAAATTTCAAGACATATCATCAAGACATATAAAAACATAACCCCACCTCAACACAGCTCAGAGGTGAAAAGAGGAGAGTGTCTAAGAGGCAGGAAGCTTTCTGTTCATCTTAGAATGTAGGCAAGCACTAACACTTTTCTATCCTTCTCTAAAACCTCTAAAGCAAAAGGCAGGAAATGAACATACTGAGTTGTCATAACAGGAATCTGACATGACAGTGGGCTCAGAATCACAGAAACAAACACTGAAACAGACCTGACAACATTTTCCAAATCTTCAAATGTCCAGTTCAGGTGAGCCTGTGCCCACTGTACCCTTAGATTCCTGTTCTTGGCTGACGAGACTGGTCTAGACTATCTGCTGTGGGAACCATTCTACTGCTGTAGACGTGAAGGTTCAACAGGCTGTGCATTCTGAGATGCTTTTCCACAGTTGTAAAGAGTGTTTTTTAGAGCTACTGTAGCCTTCTGTTTGCTCAAACCAGTTTTTGCCGTTCTCCTTTGACCTCTCTCATTAGCAAGTCATTTCTTCCCACCAATCCACCTCTCACTGGATATTTTTCACACTATTATGTGAAAACGCTAGAGGCCGTTGTACTGAAAATCCAAGGAGATCAGCAAATTCTGAAATATTCAAACCAGCCTGTCTGGCACCAACGACCATGCAAGTGAGTTCACAATTGTTCACCATTCTGATGTTTGACCTGTATCTGCATGATATTACGCATTGCGCTGCTGCTACATGTTTGACTGATTAGATAATTGCATGAATGAGCAGGTGTACCAGTGTTCCTCAGAAAAAGTGGACAGTGAGTGTTTACTGCTTTAGTGAAAACTAAACTAGACTGTCATTCGTTTCAAAGGTCAAAAATAAATGACAAGTGATCTAAGGCAAAATGCTGGCACAGGGAGAACATTCACTGAGCTACTGGGGTTGTGTGTCACCTCTCAGTTATTGCATAGTGTGACTCTGGCATGCTGTCAGCACTGAGAGGCACAAATCTGCAGCGCTGTCTCTCCTTTTACCAGCGAGCAGTCAAATCCCGGCCTGTGTTTCAGTTCCCATTAGGTGAATGACACTCATGCATATGTTTTGCTGATAGTGCCAGAGGAGAAATGTGAACGATTCATGCTCGGTGTGTGTGTGTATCATCTCTCAGCTCTCTGCATATGTGGGCGTGCAGTGATAAAGCACAAGCCTCAGTTGGCCTCTAGATTGACTTTCTGCTGTAGGCTATAGAGAAGAATATCTCTGATGTTACAGAATTGAATGAAGTTCTCATGACCCCGATTCACCTGCTGCTTGTTCAGATGCACCTCTCGAGCAATGAGTCATCAGATATGGTATGAGTGCTAAAATACGCACATTCTGTACACTGCACTCCCTCCATTCATGAGCTGTATGTATGTACACAGAGTTGCACAATAGTATAGAACCAACTCTACTAGGAACAGCTGAAACATTGAAGCAAAAATTAACTTGTATAAATGGGTCACTGCGAAAAATAAAAGATTCCACATTTTCATTTGTTGTTATAAGGTTAGAAATGCCATCTGCTTATACACTTTTTAGGGAAGGCAATAGGGTTATTCAACTTAACCCTATGTTTATACTAGGAAGTGACAAATGACCCATGCTGCTTGTAGTTTGAGTCTTGTGAGAGTATAGCAACCGCTACTGTTGTCGCACATGGGTGTGTTTTTCCCCCAATGACAAATAGTACCTATATGTCCAAAAGTATGTGGACACCTGACCATCACACCCATATGCGCTTCTTGAACATCCCATTTCAAAACAATGGCCATTAATATGGAGCTTAATAGGTGTTCTGTGTTGTATACATATAATAAACATTAATAATCATCTGTTGTTTTGTCACATGATAATGTGAAGGTAGGATAATGCATACCTAACAGAACAGATTCATTTGGGTTCTTTAAAGAGAGAGAAAGATCAATAAGATTGTAGACTTCTCAAAAGGAGGAATGAACTGATGGATAGAGCAGAATGGGTGAATGGGATACAGTGTTCTCTCCAATCAGCTTATTTACTCAGCACGAAAGCCTCTCTTTTACTGAAGTGGGGTAAATTATCAGCACCATAATTCTACAGAGAAAGCAGGCTGATGCAAAATGAGTTTCAGTCCATTCAGCACACTGCTATCTAGCACAGTCCTTCTGCTCAGGGTACAGTGAAAAGTAGTGTATAAGTTTACTAAGAATTCTACATTAAATTATGACAACATACTAACTTGTAGTTATTTGATGACCTGGATGGAGGGCATATTGTAATATTTGTGATTTAGCAGATATGACCATATTAAACTGAAATGAAGCATCTAGCTATAATCACAGAGAAGCACTAGCTTCGTAGCTTAATTCATAGCTTGCATTATTTACGTTTCTGCTTCTTACTCAAAGTCAAGGTGGTCAATTAGTTAAAAAAAATAGTCCTAGAGCCCACAGGCAGACGGGAGAGAGTAGAGAACCAGCTGGTGCGAAAGCAGAACAGCCCACGACTGATGGAGATTGTTATAATCCACGCCAAACAAAACTGAAGTCGTTGTTGCTCTGCCAATCCACAATGTCAATTATTTACAGACTTGATGTATCAGGAGACAGTGACGATGCCAGATGAGAACATCGACATTCCAGTCTTGGACAATATTTCTGTCTTCTTAACATGAATTACAAAAGAGTCAACCAAGACCAGAAGGACAACATGGCAAGAGGTCAATTTACTAAATGAAGGACTAATAATATATTGTGTTGGTTCCCAGCGATGCTATATCTGTTTGTTTTTTTTTTATTCTGCTTGTGTTTAGCAAATGTTATGAGCATTGCACTGAAAACCAAGCACCTATAGTGTGCAGAATTAGATACAGCTCCTTTAATGAATACTAGTAAGATTAACTTTTACATAAACAGCTGAACACTGAGTCTCTAGAAGTAAACACACTGTTCATTTATGCAATGGGGGCAGTGGTGGCTTGGTGGTTAAGACTCTTGGTTACTGATCAGAAGGTCGGGGGTTCAAGCCCCAGCATTCTGAAGCCCCCACTGTTGGGCCCTTGAGCAAGGCCCTTAACACTCTCTGCTAAAAAAAAAAAAAAAGTCATGACCTCAGGATAAAGGGTTTAAATGGCTAAGAAACCCCATTTGGAAAACTGACTTCCAGTCTAGAAGGCTTGTTTGTGTTTGGATGGACCTCCCATTAGTCACAGTATAGACACCCTACTCTCCATACCAGTGAGATCCTGGGTGTGGAGCTTTGTTTACGTTAGTGAGCTTAAGGAGTTAAAAAATAATTATTCAAATTATTCATTCATCTAACCCACCTACTTAACCATTAGAGCTTATATGGAAGAAAAAACTAGCAGAACTAATGCCTAATGCACCTTTAAATGCTGACAAATGCTTCTCTTTTTTTCATTAAAATCAGTAAGGTAGCCACCCGCAATCCTTATAGCAAGATCCACCTATGAGACATAGCTGCTGTAACCATGGAAACAGTAATCACAGCACATATTGGCATCTCTCGCTTTCTGTTCTCTCATATATGACAAGCTTGTTTAGGGCTGAGGCGAGTACACAGGGGGGGAATCACTTCATATCAGTTCTGTGTAGTGCAGTGCAGTATACTGTACAGTGTATGTGAGTGACAGACTATTGGCTCTGTTTTACAGGGCTGTGACGAGTGTTTCTGACTAGCAGAGGCTGGTTAGCTAATTTGTGAACGTTAGCTAATGTTGCAGCAGCATAGTGCTTTTTAACACTCTCTGATAACTGGTATGAAGGTATGAAGGAGCCTGACGTGAAACTTCACACCACAGTGTGGCTTGCCAGGCTGTAATAATGAATTAGCTGAAAATGTAAAACAATAAATATAGAATGAAAAAGAGTAAAACACTACACAAAACTACAATACATACTGTAACTAGAAAACAAACAAATACATATAAAACATTAACTGGATAAAATTGAAATGATGTCAGAGAGTTGTAAAAGACAATATGTACACAGTCGTAATCCTTAAATTTAGTAACACTTTAAATCTGTGAGCTTGCATGGGAAATGTATTTCCAAAACCAAGGCATTGGGAGCATGGTGGTTAGCATGTTTGTCTAACACCACCAAGGGGGGAAGTTTGAATTCTGCCTGCAGCCTGTGTGTGCAGTGTACTCTGGTTTCCTCCTCAGTCGAAAAAGCCATGCACTGTATTCTGATTGGCTTTTCCAAGTTGTCTGTAGTGTGTGAATGTGTGTGTGATTGTGAACTGTGATGAGTTGGCAACCCATTCAGTGTCCCCCGCCTTGTGCCCCGAGTTCCCTGGGATAGGTTCCAGGCTCCCCGTAAACCCTGTATAGGATAAGTGATATTGAAAATGGATGGATGGAACCAAGGCCATTGAAAAAATAGGTGCTCACTGTTCAGGTCTATTTATTACAGCACAGGTTAAAACCCTGATCCTGGAGTACCCCCTCCAGGATGTTTTTCCTTCGCACAACACATGTTTCAACTAATCAGCTTATTAAATGCCCTTCCTGAGTGCAAATTGATGTGTTAGAGCAGAAAAAAACACTCCAATGTGCAGGACAAGGACTCCAGGCCCAGTATTCGGTATCTGTGTATTTGTCTGCCTTCAGACTCACTTGATTCTATCGAACCCCAGTGCATTTGCGTTCATTTTACATCATCACAAACACACATGGAGAACACGATGCGGCTCATATATAAATATATCTGCAGGTTACTTTACTTCCTGAGCAAGTGTGGATCCGAATATGAGTTGCATTCACATTCACGGGAAAACCGGCTCAGTTTCAGTGTAACCAAACTCAGACATCCTCCTACAGGTAGTCTTGGGTTTTCGGTACCAAGGTGCACTTCCTGGTCCACGACAGCTTTCAAATTACCAATTTTTCATGCAAAACGTGCTCTGTTTTGGATTAATCATCCAGTGTGAAAGCCCCCTTAGAGTGACTTTGTGCTGTAGATAATGTGGTTCCTATTACCGAATTGTAAAGAAATCTGGAAATGACATTTCTACCACATGAACAATTTCTTTATGACCGCATTCTACATGTTTACTAATTCTTTTTTTTTTTTCTGCAGAGATGTTCACACCACAGGCAGTGCTGTTCAATTAAGCCCCAGGCTATTTGTGTGTGTGTGTGTGTGTACAGTAGCTCTGTCTCTTCACATTTGCCATGATGTCTACAGCCCTTGCTGTCATATTTGATTTGCTGCGCGATGCACCACAGGCGTGTGGCTCTGTGACACTGGCACTCATAGCAGGAGAGAACGAGATAGAGCGAGAGAAAATGAAAAATTGCCACTGACTTCACAGACTTTTATCTTTGAAATAACTTCCAAGAGCTGCGTCGCTACAGTTACTGGCATTGTGCTGGTGTTCGGCATCCTATTAATGAGAGCAAAAGAATAGTAATTATGCTCTATTAGTTTAGAAAAGCAGTGAAAGTAATTGATATGCTGGAGCCTAGCCAGATGGTTCCTGCACCAATTAGAACATAATCTTCTAAAGCTTTGTGTGAATATTTGAGGGCAAACATCTCACACCATTTGCATGAGAGGTCATTTCACTGGCATTGATTAGAACGGCAGGTGAGCCTCAATCCACACAAAATACAACACCTGGCAATGCATTCACAATATTATCAATGTATTTATTCATTACTGTATTTATGCATGACAGTCATACAGAGTGAGAATTTTTTTTTTCATCCAGAGCACATCAGTCAAAATTGTTTATATTTATGCATTTATGTTTGCACCCTAAACAGCTAGCATTATATTTCAAAAGAAGCGTGAGGGGCATATAAGGGATGGGGGTTTAAATGACAAAAAAAAGTTGAACAAGCCAGCTGGATGCAATTATACACTCAGTGGCCATTTTATCACCTACCATATAGGTCACTTTGTAGATGTTCAATTAGAGATGTAGCCCATCTGTTGCAGTGCTTAATTTGTCAGCCTCATAATTGGAAAGGGACCACCATAAGGTCATGGCTGACCAGATATTATTTGGTTGGTGGATTCTTCTCAGTACTGCATTGACAGTGATGCTGGTATGAGTACATCAGGTGCAGGAGATGTAAAACACTGTGTGTAACTGTATGTCAAAGAATTATACTATGTACCCGTACAGCCATTCACTCTACACCGGAAGACTCAGGACTGAATTGAGCACATTACAAATATTATCCCACCTTATATAAAAACTTTTGTGAAATTTATGAAACTATAAATTATGCGCCATGTGCAAACACGATCTTCCACAGAGCGCATCTGTCTATCATAGATCTTTCTAAACAGAGCGCTAAAGCTCTATTCAGATGGGATTCGATTTACATCGCGGACAGGAGTAATTCCGTCATTTGCATGTTTGTATTTAAGCTATGTTTTTTCTCCCTCCTCCGGTGAGAAACGTACAGAACAAATTACCTACTGTTTGTGACCAACTGCACTCATTTGATCATTTTTAGTCCCATCCAGATAGATCTGGTGATCACATTTTACTTGTATTGGGCGGTGGGGAGGGTTTATGTATTCACCTAACGTGCGTGTTCACATCCCAAATCCTGAAAAGATGAATGCTTTGGCGAAGTCTCAAACAACTTACTTGGTGCGGGTCATAGGACTCTGCACTGCCTACATTAGGAGCCCATTAGCAGAAGGAAGAAAATAAAATCAATCAGAAGAGCTCCATCAGGAAGGCTGATTAAAGGGGTTATTATAATGTCAGCTTCAGGTATAAAGCCACTTTATGGTCACATATTCCAAAATACCATCCAAAGCTTCATTTTCGAGCAATAAATGAATGAGCAGGTGTATTGCTGCAAGTTTCTGATTTAACTTTAGATGCTGCCAAATAAATAAACATGATAATTTGACCATGTGTGATACATCTGGGTTCGTAGACAAAACAATCTGGTAGAAACACATCCCTCGCACATTAATTAGATCGCCATCCGAATTTTATCATGTGTAAAAAAGTTATTACAGATGTCATGCAGTGAAACTAATCCCATCCAGTTAGGGCTTAAGAGAAACCTTCTTGTTACAGTGATGCAAGAGCAAGGATTTCACATCGTCAGGTGCAGCGTAAATCCTGTCATGGCCTGAGTTACCCTGAAAACAGACGAAGCCAAAAATCTACACAATTAACCCCAAACTAAAAGATTTAATAAAAAAATAAATACGCCCCATGAAAACTGTAACCTGGAGCCTATTCCAGGGAGCATCGGGCACAAGCAGGGGTACACCATGGATAGGGTGCCAGTCCATTGCAGGGCACAATCACATACACACTCACACACCCATTCATACACTACGGACACTTTAGACAC
>JAOUWY010000002.1:16335172-16349359 GCA_025728095.1 Prietella phreatophila | reverse complement strand
GGGAATACAGCAGTGTTTTGAACAAAAGTTATAAGAAATATCAGCAAGGCACAAAAATGTAAAGTTTAAAACACTTCTTTGATTTTCTCCAAATCTCAGGGTTTAAAAAAAAACAGAAATGGTGAACAGCATCCTATCAATCTGCAGAATATCCATGCCACGCAACCACACCCACATGTTGGGTTGCATAGATAGCTCTCCTAAAGACCTATTTAGTTTAACAGTCTGTGGATCTGGGCTTTGCTTGCTAAAGCGTCTTATGTAGAGTAAATCTGGAGCTGCTTTCCAGACCGATTGAGCCAAATGTCATGTACTGTGTATATGTGGTCTAAACCTGGACCTCTACAATGTGCTGCTTCACATCTGACTCTCAAATTGCAAATGACAAATACAGATGTGCAAAGCCATGTGCAGGTATTGTGACTGTGAGAGCTACCGTGTGTGTGTGTGTGTGTGTGTGTTTGAGAGTGCAATAGTGTATCTCGGGGTGTTTGGTGGAAGACGATGAGGTAGCTCAGTCCAGGATGAGCGGTGAGTACAGAGGAATGGTGCCATTATGAAGTCTTTGGGGTCAATATTCAGGAGTGAGCACTGGAGCCATATTGCGGTGCTAGGTGAAAGGTCCGTGCACCAGGATCGAGGTAAGATCCCAGCTCGCAGAAAAACTATGCAGCAACAGAACCACTAAAGTCAGTGCCTAGAGGCAGGGATAGCAGGATTTCCTGAGAGTCTCTAGAAAACAAAACGACAATACATATTATCTGTAAATTATACATGGAGATCGAGCCAGGTTAAAAGTTTTCAGGTTAAAAGTTTGACTGTAATTTATCTTCCTATCCACTAGAGGCACTGCAAAGGGAGGAAGGATGGGACAATTTATTCAGAGATACACTTTGTAATCCATCACAATATTTCACATACAAGAATTCTATAATCACACTCAATTTATCTAAAACAAAGAAGCAGAATAATTTATTACAAGTCATTAGACACTGGAAACGTTCGGGACGTTGGCATTCGGTCATTGTTATTGTGTTATTTATAACGATATGGTCAGAGTTCTACCTCTCGTGTTTAAAACATGCTTCTGTTGTGTTGAACAGAGGGTTGAAAGCTAGGTTAGGAAGGTTGATTGGTGCAGTCTGTGTAGTACTTGATTACAGTGAGAAAGCTGTGTTGTTTTTTCCAACAGTTGTATAATATATGAGTGGCTTCTTCGTTGCAGTGGCTTCTTTTTCTTCAAAACAAATCATTGCAGGATTTGGCATTCTGGCTTGGTGACAGAAAGGAGAAGACCTACTGGACACATTACTCTTGTCAGCCTTCAGACAGTCCTGTTTTTCATTTGCCCTTTCCTAATTTTCACACAATTCACTTGTATCTCTGCCATTTTAGGCTGTTCAGCTTGTTACAGGAATCCAGCCAGTGATTTGATCATTGAGGAAAAAGCGTTTTACACTGATTGTCAAAGTCAATACTCAGGGTGGTGTTTTTGTTTTATCCCTTCAACTGAAAGGTTTTATTTTTTTTTCCCCTCCGATGATCAACTGGAAGTGCCTGAATCCTTGGACAAAAATGTCATTTAAAAGCATTTGATGTGAAATCAAAGAGTGATGGATGTATCTTAATTGAAGCTTGCTTTTATCCAAATAAATACATTCTTCATTGTTTAACATATTATTCTGTACGTTTTATACATGTGCAAAAAATCAAATCAACATGCAAGCATCGACTCCTCACATTTCCCATGCTTGGGTTGGGAAAATCTCCCAATTTCTAAGGTTTCAAGGTTGCAAGTATGTGGTATACAGATGTAATGACTGATTTTCCGACACAATTTCTTAGTAAGGTTATCATCATATATAAAGTATAGTGGCCTATAATTTCAACCATAATGTGGCCCAGAGTCAGACAATGCATTTGCGTCAGCAGCATCAGAATAAGCCTGTGAGGTCGGTGCAGAGAGCATTCACAAAGACGCAGGGTGAGGAGAAAAACACATTCTCATTGCAAATTCGCTTTTTGGAAAACCACACTAATGACAAATAGGAAGGTGCTTAGTTGCAGTATGGAATGATGTGGAAAATGGGGTGCTTACAATGCGCCACAAGATGTTGAAAAGACCCATCAGCTATTTTTCAGAGATATGACAGACGAGGCCTGGGGGAGAGGCTGTGTGTCTGTGTGTGTGTGTGTGTGTGTGTGTGTGTGTGTGTGTGTGTGTGTATGTGTTTGTCTGCTGATGCATGACCTATAGTACGAACCTTGGCCTGGGGTCTGCTGCTCGCTCCTCTCCTTACTGCCGATGAGCTGTCTGAACGGCGCGCACTGAGCAAAACCCTGCGGTCTGCCTCCACCGGTCCAGCACCACGCTCTGACCTTGCCAACTGAGGAAATGACGGAGAGGTAGAGATTATGACATCACAATGATGATGGAGACAATGGCTTATGTTTCAATGCTCCTACTTTTCTTTTTTGGGGAAAAACGTGGCATTTGGACTGCACATATTTTGCACATAAATGTCACTCAAATTACATTGTGCTTGTCACATTTTCACATCAGTCATAGTTTACATTGTCATAACAGCATGCCTGCGTCCCTGGTCAAATAATCAAACAACATTTGGTTGGTCTATAACTTAAATTTGGTGAGAGAAAGAGGAACTCCAATGAGAGCATGAGTAATTGTACACAGGAAAGCCAAATATGATGACAAATAAACAGTAAGACTCTCTAGTTCACTGACCATGACGGCTTAAATAGTCAGATTTGAATAAAATGTTAAATACATTCTCCTATAGTATTTCAGATCATTGCCTCATTCAAGCTTAGAGCATTCACATTCATGTTTTTGTTATCAATGATTAGCTTGAAAAGTAAGCACTTAATTCACCTAATATAAGGTCAAACAACAGATATGCAGTGAGAGCTGGAACAGAGCAATGGGGAAGTTTGCATATGAAATAGAAAACTACTTAAAAAGAACACAAATACATGCTAATTCAGTCATGAAATTAAGTAATGATTCCCGCTGTAGTCTTGCTTATGAATCATAATATAATCTGACTGATTATGATTATTCTGTTCTGTAGACCTTAAAATTTTAAATCTACGCCTGCAAATCCGTATTCCATTAGTGCTTCAGGGGGAAGGAGGAGGGGAAAAAGAGGGTGGAGAAGGGGGGAGGGAGAGAACAAAAAATCCTTCTTGAATATTTAGTGAATGAGCTGGATGAAATGCACCCAGCTCTCATTACAAGCAAATAAAGCATGGTGTAAGGTGTAAACGTACCTGTTTATGAGCTGGCTTGGCTTCCTGAGGAGAGCTGCGCCCTTTTTTGACATTCTTCTGTTTCATCCACTGTGAAGCATCACCTCTTTCATCCCTATCACTTTTTCTTATCGGGGGACAGTTAATTTTAGGATTAATATAGAGTCCACGTTCCTCTTTTAAAGGATTTGTGCTGGAGCAAGAGACTCTTATCTTAGTCATTACAGGGGAAATATTGGATTCAAGCATTTTAGTATCTGCAAAACATTCAACAGTGTCTATCACGGTCTCACTTGGTACAGGATTAAGATAAGGAGCCTCATTATGGCACTGTGGCTGGGTTCCAGCTATACTTCCTGGAGAAATACCGTGTGCTTTTTGGTATTCATTACTGGATGGTGGCGGTGCTTGGCTCAGGGGACAGAAGAGGTCTATTAGTTTGGTGCTGCGTCTCATGGGCCTTTTGCTAATAGACATGCTATAGCAGAGCGGAGGGCCTAAATAGACCTCTTCTGTGCAGGCCGCAAATAGAGGCTCTTCATCATGGATCTCCGGAGTTCTGGAGAGGACTGGGGTGCCACTCTTTTCCTCTGAGCAGGTAGTGACCTCCCCACAATCACTGTCATGAGAGGAAAGTGATAAGTACGAGTAGAAATCACCCTTGCGGAGATGGATTGGGCGATGGGAATGATCCAGGACTTTCTCTTTGATTTGGGAAGTTGAGGCGGTACTAGCGGATTCCTCAGGTTGCTCTACTTGGACATCTTTAGTTTTCCGTGCCACTGATGTCATGTCGATAATCTCCATCACAAAGCTGTGGACATCCTCCCTTTTTTCCTCGTTAGAAGGAAATGACTGGTGGCTACAACAGTCTGATGAGTTCTCTCTGTGATTTTCATGGACGTGGTTCCGAAAGGAAGCTGACTGGTCCTGGGAGCTCATGTGAACTGTTCCCAACATGCTGTGGTGACACGTGGAACACTCCTCTACTGGTGACAAAGAAGGTTGCGGATGATGGGAACTGTGGCACGGTAGTTCTCCCTTCAGCTG
This sequence comes from Prietella phreatophila, assembly GCA_025728095.1. Classification (NCBI taxonomy): domain Eukaryota; kingdom Metazoa; phylum Chordata; class Actinopteri; order Siluriformes; family Ictaluridae; genus Prietella; species Prietella phreatophila. Next base: position 16,345,039 of record JAOUWY010000002.1, on the reverse strand, counting down.
ACCTTCCAGAGATGATTCTCGGGACTGCAAGTTTATCTGCCCACATGAGGACTGGGAGGTGGCGGCTACCATACTCATTACGTCTCCCTTTAAATCATCCATGGTGTAGCAATCCTTAAAAGATTCTCCTTTCTTAGTAAAAAGACTCCCTTCCTCTCTGAGGAGCTCATCCTCATCCTTCCCTTTGATGTGGGAGCCATCCACATTGCCATTCTCCATGTCATCAACAAATCTGCTGATGTAATTTCTGGTAGCATCCGTCCGGGTTGTGTCCACCTCCTGTTTCTTGACGCTATTATTTTTAGTATTGGAGTTTGCCTCCAAGAGCTTTAGGGCTGCCCGATTCAATAAATGCCGATCACTGACGGCTCTCACAGGTGACAGAATCTCTCTAGACAGAGTGCCACACTGCAACTCATCACCAAGATCTGCCTCATTCCTTTCCCTGTTTTGGACTCTAGGTTTGACCCAGCTCTGAAACTCGCCCTTCATGTAGTCTAGTCCCAGTGCAAATGTGCCTTCAATGTACTCCTCTTCAGAAGTAATACTGGAGTCTTCATCATCTTTGATGCCCAGCTCTTCCTCAGTAAGAGTCAGAGTAGAACTGGAAAGCAGGTCACTGTCATCCTCATCGTCAGTGCAGGCTGAGGTACAAGACACATTCACCACCATGCTGACACTGGCATCTGTCTCGTCTGTCAGCTGTTGGCTGCGGCTATGCTTCCGGAAAGATGCATTGGAATTGGCAGCCAAGCAGCGGTTTTTCTGCACAGCCAGATCCTCAGATGTTACTGATGAGTCCTCTATGCTACTCAGCTCTGTGAGGGACGCTGCCAAACTCTCATTGATGGAGGAAGGGGCACCCCCTGAATGGGGTCCCCGCCCAAGAAAATGCAAAGAGCTGCTTGGAAGGGTAATATCAGAAATGCTGCGGGTGATCTTCTGGGCAAGAGGAGTCTGGATGTTTTCAAGTCGTTTCAGCAGCTCCAGAGTTCTCCTGCTTAGCTCCCCAGTGGTCTCTGTGGTCAGACCCAAGTCCCTCAGGCTGCACTGACTGCCTGCTTCTCCTGAACTCTTACAGGGAGCGAGCCAACTCTCCAGGGACACGCTACGTGTGAGGGTCTCTTTGGCTGATGGAAATAATTCACCCACTGCATAGAGGGAATCTAGGGAAGACCCCTGAGATAACCGAGTGGACTCTCGTCTGACCTTCCCCTCATCATCATACCCGAGACCGAAAGCTCCGGTTTCATGGCCCTCGTCCAAAGATTCAGGACTGAGACAACGTCCATTAATAAAAATCTCCACTGGTTCATTTTTGTGCTTCCTTCTGCCCTCTTCAGATTCCTCTCTTTTTTTCTTTCCAATTAAATATTGTTGGTCCTTTGTCTCCTTTGCCAAACTCTCTCCAAGCTCGGCACACTTGTTAGCATGTTCCAGCATCTTATCTATGTCTTCATCTAAGACTCTGTCTATACAAGGTGAGTCTGAATGGATCGAGGGATTAACAGTAACTTGAACCTTTGGATCATCACTCTGATAAAGCAGACAGATCTCAGAATTGGCTGTTGTTTCAGTGTCGCCCTCACTGACTATTCCACTCTCACTTTCTGATCTCCTGGCTGATTCTGTCAGCAACGCCTGTTTCCCACTCACAAGACCTGCTATGATGTCAGGTAGTGACTCCACTGAGGAGAAAGAAGAGTCCTTGCTCACGCTCTTTAGCAGTGGCTGCTTCTCCTTAGGTTTAGTTATATTTGAAGACATCTTTAGATTGTACTGCGGTTGTTGGTATAGTTCGACACTATGTAAACTGAACACCTGATAAACATGGGAAGTTGGGGCGTTTAACTGAAGGGCATTCAGGCTCATTCTGCTCTGTGAAGGGCAGGCTCCCCCTAAATGTTCCTCCTGGGGCTTTTCTGAATGGTTTTGCTCATCACTTTCTTGTGACTCCATATTAACTATGGTCATATCCATCTCATCCCATTCCCAAGAATCCTCAGATGAGCCACGGAGATCCATAAGTGATGGTTCAATCAGGCTCCCTGGAACCTGTTTAGGGACAAAGAGCACAAAGAGTATAAAAATATATATATATATAAAAAAAGGGGGAGTATTTAATTTAACTGCATAAATATATGCCCTACACAAATGTATGATCTTCATGAGCTAGTAATCAAATTTTAATGAGATCAAAAGCACCACTAAGCTGTGAAACATTTCTGCTGTTTAAAAATTCTGCTTAGACCCATGAATTCTACACGGGATACAATTAAACAGATTGCTTGGGTCCTTATTAATGAAAGAGGTCTATTTATATTATCCTTTTATCTCATTAATCTAATAAACTGGCAAATCTAACACTTGCTTTGTATGTCATACACTGCATATAATGAATTTTTTATTAGATTTCTGTTTATTCTCTTCTTGCTGTTAAGGGAAATACTTATGATGAAGCTTGGATGGCTAATTCATGATAAAAAAATAAAAAAAAACCTTCAACAGTGAGAACAATCAATCAGTATAATCAAATAGAAAATCATTCATTTTAGCTGCCTCAGCTTGCATTGTACTACGATTGCACCAAAAGCAGTTTAAAACTATATTCCAACAATAACCTTCCTTCACCGTGAACAGCAAAGTGCGCTCGCGCAATGTCATAAGAACTTAGTGAACAGGGCATAAAGAAGATAAAGAAGAGGTGTTCCTTTTCATTTCTGAATGGGAAACAGTGGAATTTCAAATTACCACCTCGTCTGTTGACCTTCATATAGAAAATGGTGTTCTAAAACATAACTCTTAAATAAAAAGTGACGAAACTGGAAAACTTTTTCAATCCTCGAACATGGAGAACAAAGTTTGTGTTTTAAATCGTTCAACAGAAGGCCATTTTTATCATTGCACACAGAGCACTGTATTAACAAAAACAGACCTTCCCTGTTATTTTTCTTCCCCTTTTCAAAACACTTTCCAAAGTGAAATTGCTCTTCAGTTCTGCAAGGTCAGAGCTGGAGAGGACGGAGTCGTTTGTCTTGCTTGTGTAAATGAGAGCGGGTAACTGAGTGGACATCCACAAACAGCTCTCTGGAATTCTCCACAGAGGCCTGCTGCTGCCACACAGGAATGCATAGTATCTGCATAACAAAAGCCTAAATCTAACGCTCACATTTAAAGCACTGCCATGAAGTTACTATAAGTCAGCATTTGGGAGTTTGGTTTTGGGGATCGTGTTGGGTAAGGGGTGCTGTTTATTTTGCAGTAAACCTAATGTGGTTCAGGAGGAAGGGTGAAGAAAACAGCTGCATGTTCTCAAACTACACACAGGTCCTGGTTGTAAGTTGGCACATTATACGGCGTTGCTCGCTTAGTGCATTAGATCAAGTCAATTATTCCTCTGTAATATACTGTGAGTCTTTCCTTCATTTCATATAATTGAATGATAATATGTGGTTACATTTCCTACCTTATACATCACCATTATTGCTCCATTATAGCTGTGCTGCTATATATTACTGCTACAATATTTCTAGCTGAGAAAAAAACCCCACTTAGGCTCTGTGGGGTACTGAGTTGAGTAAGAAATAAATTGACCCTTATAGAGCCAGTTTAAGGGCTGGGTAAAACACATACTGAGAAAATGAATAGCTATAAGTGTAATAAGATTTACTGAATGTGCTATAGATGGTAGTGTTGTTAGCTTTGTGCTGTCATGTGGTTATTTATACACTGAATTCACACATCATTGACTACGTCTGTTAGACATGTGCAAGAGGGGATTTGCAGCCGAAATGTTTATGTTAGCTAGTATATATTCATGTTGTCTTGTTCACTGGTGTGTCTTTGCAGATCCCTCTTTGCACATGATGTCTGTCATGAACACAGTCATACCGCAAAGGCAGCTATTTACCGGAGCAAACGTAGCTGTTGTGTATGTCTAATCTGACCTGGTCTCGGCCCAGAGTGCGCTTGAGGTGACTCTGCCACTGGAGCAGCTGCATGATGATGGCCTCCCAGCGCCTCTCGAGGTTCACCTGCAGCAGCTGTAGAGATTGACGATCGGGCTCGGAGCTTTGCTCCTCTGGCCCTTCCAGGAGCCTCTGGCACAGGCGCAGTACTGAGGCCAACCCTTTCCTCCGACCTCGCACTTCCATACATAAAGCCTAGAAAGAGAAAGCGCTTATTCTAGACATTTCAGACATTTTGTGACCCTCTGAATATTTCTTCTAAATATATATTAATCTGTAATATATTCTGAATTGCTATACTGAAGCATTGCTATTGATTTGTAATTGAGAGAATGAGGTGGATAAAAGAAATGGAAAAGTAAGGAGAGAGAGAGAGAGAGAGAGAGAGAGAGAGAGAGAGAGAGAGAGAGAGAGAGAGAGAGAGAAACAGTAAATGAGAGCGAGAGGGAAAATTGAGCCCTGTACTGATGAGGTCTCCACAACAATCCAGGCTGTCAGGAGCATGTAAATCACACAGTCCCCTCCACCCTCTCCCCCATAAACAGCACTGAGTTTGATAGTTACAGGCCAAGCCCCGGTGTTGTGCTCCGGAGCCCAGCTATAACAATAATGGAATGAAATCGCCATAACATACACATTCCCCCGAAACAAGAGCACGCTGCAGAGGTCATTCGGTGTATGTGGTGAAAGGGGTTCAGAATGTTGATGGCCTTGTGCCTGTACCAAAGCTTTCTGTAAATATGCAACGTGGTCCGCGTGAATTGACAAGCTCTGCTCCATGTGCAGTATAGGATGAAAACATTCCCAGAACAATTTATGTAAATACAACGTGCTCTGCAAGGCACTGCCCGTCTCGTCCTTTACATTTTTCAATAAATATTAAACACCATTACATTTAAATTGGATTTTGTTTCTTCAGCAGTTTCGGCCTCTGTTTTAGCATATATTTACAGCTCCACACATCTTTTAAGCAGGTAATGAGACTGCAAAATGCAATGGCAGAGGAGAGAGGGAGGGTGAGGGAGGTCAGCGCATAGAGTGATAGAGTTATCCTGTGCAGTGGGAGTTGAAACAGTTGCGCTTAGCAAACTCACAGACGTTCGAAGCTGATACACAAACAAACATGCACATGGAAAATAAGACAAGCCAGGCATGTCGTTTGTAGAGTCTGCAAAAGTGTGCTCTCAAAGTAACTTGCAAACATTTATGTCAGCCTGGCTGGATTCTGTTTATCCTTTTACACAAACAGTTTGTGTTAGTGCTGCGTATGGTCAACATCATTCTTTTTACAAGCACCGTTCTGTTCCCTCACAGCCTCTACTCTTCATGCAGTGTTTCTCGGCACGGCAAACAATCTAGATGGCCATTTTTCAATCAATACCACAAGTCCACTCATACAGATTAAATTGCACAAACCTGGGGCTATATCTTAACACATTGAGCAGCATATGGGCGTATTAGACTTCCAGACGCCCCGGAAATCTGATGCTTCATTGTTTCTGCATTGCTGGGCTTCATAAATTTGATTTCTTCCACCCCAATGTGTCTTGCCTTATTGACAAAGGGGGCAGGCGGACTATGGTATGCCAATATTTGCTAAAAAGCTTTTCCGAATACATGGAGCGGTAAAGTGGTCTGCTTTTCCCTGCAGCATGTGAAAGTGAACCTACACAATGACTCCATTTCAGACCTACAGGCTGAGTGCTATAGCTGAGAAGCTGGCCGCTGGCCAATGCGCTCTGTTGTCCCAGCCTGATATCAAAAGGCGAGAGAGAGAGAGAGAGAGAGAAAGAGAAAGAAAGAGAGCGAAACAAACACAGATGCCAAACAAGGGAGCCATCTTTCAGTTGACCATTCTCTGTGAAGGAAGTGAAATGAGGAAGCTCACATGAGGCCTATCTATCAGGTGCTTTTTAATAAAGGTATCATCAGATCAGCTGCCGCCAAGTACGCACCAGCGCTAAGCCAATCTTCACAATGCTTTAGATGACTATTCTTTCTCATCTGCCTGATCTGGCTTTACTATCGCTTTGCTAAATCCATCTTACCTACTGTATTAATCTACAGGTCTCTTACTATCAGAGCTGGTAATCAAAGCCGAGGCACACGGCGGTGGCGTAATGCAGCTGAACCACACAGATCCTCCAGGAGTGTTTTAAACTCGATCGTGATATCCTGCACCAAATGAGAATTCCCACACTCCCATTAATGCTGTCTCTTCACCCTCGATTTGTCTCTTCCTCCACATTCATTCTGTTCCATAATATGAAATATACAATTTCCATGCACAGAAAGACACTTACAAGTCAGAAGGGCTTGGAATTATCCACACACTAAGGCTAATGCTTTTTTGTGAGGATTAAAATGGCAGATTTTTAGAGAAAAGAGCCGCTCGCTGTTTGTGTGTTTGTTCCACTCTGTTAGGAGAACGAGTGCACACTCCATCTCGTTCTTTTTTCCACGTCTGCAATTTGAACATTTTCAATTAATCTAGCCAAGATGGAGAAGCAGAGCCGAAACCCCCTCCAGTTAAGGCAAGGACACAGGCATCTCACACTGACAGTGACCCAGTGGATATTCAATCAATTACCATTAATTAGAAATCTCTGATTAATTCTATTTGTTGATTAAGTCAATTAAAACCACAAGCACTTGTTATCGCAAATGAGCGTAATGAATTCATGTCGACGATTTGTTCCCAGACACAGATTCCCTGAGCTCACGCTGCTTGCAGTTTCATCTGTTTGACACAGAAAGTGTACCAGATTCCTCTTGCAGGCTTCAAACGACTGCTGCTGCAGCATAAACAAAATCAGCACACTATCGTGGTCCAGTAAAGGGGGATTCAAATAACGACACCTTTCATGAGGCTAAGGGACTGAGAAACAATATTGGCTCTTTATCAATCCTAGGATTCAAACTAACAGCCTTTTGCTCACAAGGACAGAAGCAAGCAGGCCACCACAAATCAGTCTGCATTTAAACCGTATTCATTACCCCGACAATGTTCCTCTTCTACAATATCAATATTTAACGCTGGGTGCATTTTTCTAATTACTTTCCCTTTTCTTGTCTAAGAAAACTGACATATTTTCAAGATGAAACTAATGCCTTATGAACAGTGGCCCACCCCTCTGTAATGTGATAAAGCAAACAAATGGCAGAAAAGTGATAATAATACCATCAATAAGGACGTTTTCTCATTAGTGTCGGTGAATGAAAGCAAGCAAGCTGGACGTAGAATGAAAAATAAGAGTGGGTGTGTGGCCAGTCGATTGTGTGGGTAATGAACAGGCCTCTCTGGGCTGTCACCTGTCTGCTCCCCATTACCTGCTGATAAGACACTAACGCTGTGCTTGGCACTCCCCCATTCGCTAACACCGCTCGCCCACCCCCACCCCCCTTAGCACCTTAATGCGTTTAGTACTTGCCAAAGAACAGGAGTTCTTTATTCCTAATCATGGAGAAAGTATTGATATTATATCTGCACTGTCACATTTCATTAGCCAGACAGAGGCCCCCAGGATGAGGCCTAGGGCCGTGGCTGCACTCTTCTGATCAGGAGCGATGGGAGAGGAAGAGATGGAATCAGACTGATGATACAACAGAGATTAAACTTTAGATTTAGTATGAATTCCACCTAGAGTTACTTATAGAGCTATTTAAATGGTCTATGTGAACTGAATAATTAATAAGGAATAAAACGATTACAGAAATAAATAAATAAATTAGCATTTGTTTCATTGTGATAAATATTACAGGGCTAAAGCTTACAGTACGTTTATTTGTTGCCAAAATGTGTAAATTTGAAAATGTCAATAAACAGCATGTGGCTCAGTACGTTTTTATACAGTTTTTGAAGGTTATAAATATATCTTTATAAGAATATCCTTGTTAGAGTCATTTTCTTCACTGCCACATTAACATCTTGATGGATTATTCAAAGTATTTATTCAGTACTGGGGTGGTTACTCAAAGAAAGTAATCCATTAAAAACTAATTCCTTTTTTTTTATTTTTTACTGTAATGGGATTACCTTACTCATTACTTTCTAAATAAAGTAATTACCCTACTACTACATTAAGTGGTAGGACTATAAATTGAAAACAAAAGGATAGCACCCAATAGTCCAGTCAGTATTTGGTTAAGAAAGAAATAGCTAGCCACAGCAAAAGCAAAAGGGATGTATAGCTCCCTTTGTTCAGAGTAGAATGTAACCAATATTGCAGGAAATTGGGGAACAGAAATCCAGCTTGTGGTAGTTTCACTACCAGCCTGTTGCCTGATCAGAAACTTTAACAGACAACATGTCAAATTTACAGTGGACGACTAGAAGTTCCTTCAAGCTACACTTATCTGATCTTCTCCATCTGTCATTTTAAAATTCTAGTTCGCTAAACATGTCCATGTCTTGGCAAGAATTGTAGGTGTAGAACAATTGGCAAGAAGTGTAGTAATAGGGCAGGTACAGATCTTATATCTACAGACAGCTAGAACTGGGCGATATATCAATATAATATTCATGATAATCATCATAAATGATTATGCAATACACTTTTTTGAGATACTGCTAGTATGGTGATTATTTATTTATAATACCTTTTAAATAATTACAACTTAAATGGTACTGCATGGATGCCTGGCTCTGACAATTTTTTCCTTCTTTGTCTTTGTAGGCATTAAAAATATCTTCAAACTCAGTTGAACAGTTTTTGTATATTTTATTACTGTTTTGCAGGCACTTTGTTAGCTAAATTATATATCGTGATATGCATCGTGTATCTCTGAAATGTCCTCAAGTATCATGCACATCATATATATCTACGGAATATCATATATATCTACAGAAATATAGTATGATATGCAAGACATGGAATTAAAATGAAATCTATAACTATAACTGTAAAACTCTAAAAACTTCATTACAAGCAGTTAGTAACATGTCAACATCAACAAATTCTTTGTACCATGTTACCTCAACACTGATGTTAATATATCAGACATCAGTGTCAAAGCAGCTTGATAATTCTTCTATAACATGCATACAACAACACCTGGTAATTAACTGATACACTGCACTTTAACTTCACCGCACTGCACCTTACTCTTCAGGATACCCATAACAAATATCAAATACAAGTTCTTTTTCTGTCTCTGTATGTTCAAATAAAATGAATAAAAGAAAATATTGTGGTGCATTCTGTACAATGGCAATAAGATGGGAAATTTATTGGCTGAGAGTAAGCAACACTGGAGCTACTTTATGTGATTGGTGGTCAGCCAATAAAATGAAGCTTGCAATAACTTAAAGCAAGGATATCATGGATGGTTTGTTTAACTCTAGCTTGACTCTAGAGTTAAACAGTAATTTGCTTATGAAGCAAGTGGATCTGTACCCATTACACAGGACATTCGAATGGGTTACATTAAAGGGCTCAAATATCCTTTTTAAGACATCCGTCTTTAGAATGTCAGACAGTCAATATATAAAGCTGCTGATAGAAATGACTAATGTTATTAGCGTGAAATGATATGAAATCTGCATTAACTATGCTGAGGACATTACCATAACACAAAGCTTCTATCTTTCACAGTGACACTCATCAGGCGAAATGGGAGATGCTGTGACACTGTGATGAGTACAGTGATCTTTAGTACCACATATTATTAACACAGATTTAATGAGCAAAATGCTTAATCCATAATGCCCCAAGCAGTAATACCACAGTTATCCCTCTCCCAGACAGGAATGTTATACTCATAGAGGATTAAGGTGCAATGACATTTTAAAATGTCAAAACATCCAGTCAATATCTTGCTTCTATGCCACATCTCTGACCTCCATATGATTTCTTTCCAAAAGCCTCAAGATCTTTAATTGTGATTTGCCACAGTAGAG
>JAOUWY010000002.1:16319914-16332497 GCA_025728095.1 Prietella phreatophila | reverse complement strand
TATATATAAAAATAAAAGTTTTCTTCTCTTATGTTTGTCACTCAGCAGGGGGAATGTAATCAACTCCACTACCTGTGTTTTGACATGGCTTGATTAATTCCCCCTCGCTGTTCCTCAGCATTTTAACTCAAATAATTATTTCCTATAGATTTTCAGTCAGAGCACTGACGAGTGCTTTTGCCCTGCATTTATTATTGCAGCTCACATGAAACACTCCTGTTTGCAGAATAGGTTACTTGCTTCAACATTGCTGTACTTTAGTTCATTTCTAACATGTACTCTGTGTTATGAGAGCAACCTTGACATGGAGATGTTGAACAACATCTAGCTAAGATACATGGTACAGAGAGACTGAAAGAGATATCAGTTCTGCTTTGGTGGCACTCAAATACAGTCTGTGCAGCTAGGTAGAGGAGGTCTGTTTGATGAGATGGAAGGCCTATTTCAGCTTAACAGCAGTCTCCTGTGGAGCCAATGTCTGTAGTAACAGGGCATGAGCAGTGCGGTGGCAGTAAAGACCTCCTGATAAGATCTCAGCGGGGCTTCTCTAATCTGTTTCCGTCCACAGCTCTTACCTTGAAGCGTTCCAGCTGCTTGACAGCTTGTGGCTCTGCTTGTGGGTCTTGGTCATGGTTTGGTTGTGGGTCGTGTTGTAGGTCTTGCAGTGGGACTGGGTGGGCATCACAGGAGGCGTCTGCATGGCCGTGATGTTGCGTGTCCTCCCAAAGGCTCAGGTTAAAGATAAAGAGCTCAGTGTCTCGAAGCCAGCTCTTCAGCTCCTTGAGCTTGAGCTCCAGCTGAGCGACCATGCTGCTGATGCCTGGAGAGAGCAGCCCACGGGTAGCTAGCTCACCCGTATGCACCTCCACATGCTCTCCTAGGCTCTTCTGCAGACACACATAAACATCAATTCAACTGAATAACAAAGTTACAAAAAGGTACACAGGGAAAATGAAAATCCTGATCCAACTCTAATTTTCTGTGTTGTACATAACTGTTTTTTTAGAAAGTGGAAAAAAACAACAACAAGCCCAAAACATTACCTCATTTTGATCATAGGGATAACTTGTTCCACCTAAACATTTTAACTAGAATCGAATGAATTGCCTTTTCACGAGATAACACTTTAATTAACTCTAATTTACTTGGATCAAATTAAGATATTTAGAAGTAATTTAGAAGAGACTGCAAAGCTATTACCAAAGTGCCATATGCACTGGATAAGAGGGTTCGTTTCAGCAGCAGGTTAAAATTTCATTGAGCAAAGTGACATTTTAGAGAGACATTGAAATGCTTGTTGAATAGCAAACAATCAACCGCAAAAACACACACCAATGATTTTTGAAATGGGCTCACTGAACAATTTTCTCCCACTGACAGTGAGAGAGGGATCCGCGTCATACCCTGTGTGTGTGTGTGTGTGTGTGTGTGCCTGAAAATCCATGTGCCCGTGTGTGCACGTGTGTATTGTGAGTATGTGGCTGTTCTCCCATCTGTCTGACAATCGTACTTTTGTAGACCGAGTGCAGGTTGCAGGTTGAACACTGAGGAGGCGAGCACAAAACACTCCATTATCCAATTAATACACACACAGGCGGTGTAATTGTCCTTTCTTTGTGTCTACTGTGTGTAAGAAAGCTGTAATGGAAACAAATGTGATTATGACTCAGCATTGAAGTGGCTATTTCAGCATGCAGCATCAATTAAGCTCTCAGTCCTGGCCCGGTCCCCCTGAGCCCCCACCCTGCTTGCAGCTTTATTAACACATCTGTGTTTCTCTCGTCCCTGTGCATCGTTAGTGCTGAGACAATGGACGTCAACAGAACAAGCTGTTTTAGAGGCTGTGTGAGAATGGGCTCTTTCACACCAAACTAAATCTAAAGTGTTACAGAGGTTATTTTCCCACATAAGCAGACTTAAAATTTACTCTCAGCTGGAATCTGCTCTCCTAAGAGCCAGCAATGTGGCCCAAACAGAAATATGTCCCGAATCAGTATTGATTCAATGTAAGCCCACTTTCATCTGGTCCACTGTGAAATGATGGTGATCACAACACAGTCACCACCTTGATTAGGCCATATCTCAGAAATAACACTAATGTGTATTAATTGGAAGATAGAGTGCTCTGTGCTTGCCAATGCATTCCCTGTGTTCAACTTGCAACCTGCAACCAGCCTCGAAATATATGATTGTATTACGTACATTTGAACCACTTCTAGCCCAAAATTGGAAATATAAAACAAGCATTATTGCAGATTCTACAGCTGGGCTGCTTTTGGCACTCAATTCACTAGAATCACCCATCAACAATTGAAAATGGAAAGTAAAAATGCCATTATAACAACTACAATCTTTTAAAGACACCAGGATTCAACTAAGTGAATGTAAACTCCAAGCCACTAACTGTATCCTCTTCACTGTGCTCCTCAAGGTCTATTTCTAAATAGTTATTTGTGGAACACAATATTTTCAAACACTTTTCCATAGTTGCAGATTAACAGCTTGCTATTTTCCCCATTCTCATCCTATATACAATATTGTTTTTAACATACCCTCATTGACATACCCTCATTGTCCTTGTCATCTGCCCTTTGGGGGAATCCCTGCCACCCTTCCACCTATTCTATTACTGTACTAGCTCAAATGAAGTTTGTTTATTCAAAGACCCCTCAGAGTGGTAAGGGATCAACTGATACATAAATATAGACTTCAGAGGCAGAATTTCCCAACAGTCAATGCGAAGTGATGCAATATCAAAACTTTTTCATACGTGTAACCCAGAGCTATAAATTACTTAATTTATATTAATTTGTATTAATAATTTAAAAAATAACATTTAATATCTTGTGTTCAAAACAGGCTTTATCTAGAAAACTACTCTCGCGATATTACACACGTGCAAGAGCATCTTTAAAAACATTACTGAAACAGGACACTTGAATGTGTTGCCACAAGCAGTATGGGCGACATGTAAATATGGTCAATACACCCGTCACTGCTAAATGACTGCTGAGAAAAGTTGGGTCCTGGCATTCATGTGGATGTTACTTTGACACGTACCACCTACCTAAACATTGTTGCCGACCAAGTATACCCCTTCATGGCAACGGTATTCCCTAATGTCAGTGGGCTCTTTCAGCAGGATAATGCACCCTGCCACACTGCAAAAATTGTTCAGGAACATGACAATGTGTTCAAGGCATTGACTTGGCCTCCACAATCCCCAGACGTCAATCTGATCGAGCCTCCATGGGATGTGCTGGATAAACAAGTCCGATCCATGGAGGCCCACCTCACAACTTACTGAATTTAAAGGATCTGTTGCTATCGTCTTGGTGCCAGATACCACACCTTCAGAGGTCTTGTAGAGTCTATGGTTCAGAGCTGTTTTGGTGGTACAAGGGAGACCTACATAATATTAGGATCAGTGTACATCTAATCATGTCCAAACATTTGTATCACACCATGTGTCACCTTCTTGACTATATATTGTACAGATAGTGTAGAAAAGTTTTAATACTGTTTTATAATGTAGTATAATGTACAATACTGTTGGCAAATGTGTCCTTCCAAATGTGTATTTAATAATGTCTAATATGTTGCACAGTTAAGATGACTAATAGTAAGAATTTCACTATGGAGAAATTGAACTCTGTATAATTTTTTTTGTATGTGACAGATAAAGCTTGTACTTGAAAGTACTTTATGTGTCTAAATGTAAACATATCTGACATCATCTGGGAGATGAGTCCATAATAGAAATGTAATAAGTAAATAATAAGTGAAAGGCGAGATGAAAATGACTACAAAGTAATAGGCAATCATTTCGACTGCGGTCTGATGTGTGTATTCCTGTTCAGGAGATAATTCAGGCAAGGCTATTTCGCTGAGAGGTCAAAAAAGAGCCCTAATATTCAGTGAGCAACAGAAATATCTCAGTTATTCATCACCTCTCTTTCTGTCTCTTTTTCTCTCCTTATCTGAATATTGATAATCGACAAACTCGCTAGTGTTTTCAGCGTATGACAAATGTGGTGAAATCCATGCCCTTGGAGGGTCAAGCAGTGAAAAACAGGAATTTATTGCCACTTTATTTTGTTCTGGAGCAATATGCAATCATCAATTCTTCATAAGCAGCATACTTCGGAGAATTGTCTGTCTTCATAAATGCGACAGAGGACATCAATTTCATTTAATTCACAATTTGTGTCAGCACAGCAGATGCCAATGGCTGACTTGATAGGCTTGTTTAATATGCAATTGAGACAGCGTAATGCACAGCGCAGGGATCAGGAACGCTCAAATTGAACTCTCCGCACCACCGCCGTCTCATTCCTGCTGCTAACACACGCTCCACACTGTCCAGATGATCACACACCCACAGCTCGTTTCAAAGTTTGGATGCAGCCATTTTGCATAAATGTCAGTGATTATTCTTTTACATATGGCTTTAATTAACACTAACTGCTGCAGCTATAGTTCAGCTTCCGGATAACGACGGTGTCGCTAATCTGACTAGGAGTTACTGTGATACAAATCAATCCTGGACCAAAATAACCACAAAGACACAAAGACACAAATACACACACACACACACACACACACACACACACACACACACACACACTCACACATTTGTCGTACTATCCTTGTGAGGTCCTTCCATTTACATAACTATTAATTAACGTCATAGCTAGACCTAAATTCAACCGCAATTCTAACATCAGTATCCAAAAGTTAACTTTTTGACTCATTGGGTAGTTAAATATCCATCCATCCATCCATCTTCAACCGCTTATTCCTTCTTCAGGGTCGCGGGGAACCTGGAGCCTATCCCAGGATAATTGAGCACAAGGCAGGGTACACCCTGGACAGGGTGCCAGTCCATCACAGGGCACAATCACACACAAACTCATACACCCATTCATACACTATGGACAATTTAGACACAATCTGTATATTTTTCCCCCCATAAGGACCAGCTAAATGTTCCCACAAAACTGACAGATATTCCTATACTTGAATATACACTTCAGCAACAAATTGTGCAAAACATCATCAGGTGATAAAGGTAACACATATAAGCATTTGCACTTTTTCATAGAGTGGACTAATTACAGATTAATGCAAAATCTAAAACACATAAATACACACTGACACAAGTATAAAATGTATCTAGGCCAATGAAATCTTCATGTGCAGATTTGGCTTGAGCCAAATTGAGTAACATTTATCTTCAGCTCCTCCTCTAAACAGCTGAGTCATGGCTTTTCCATTTTGGACGTTTCTGAATGTGAATAGCAGGCTAAATCTACAGTATGAGGCAGAGGGCTGAGAACAAATTGATTGTATAAGGCCTCACCTCTAGCTGATCCCACTTGACCCTGAGAGCAGTCATGCGTTCCTCAAAGTCATCAGGCAGCTCAATGCTACTCCTTTTCAGACTCTCGGCCCAACCCAGGAGCTGTGTTTTCTTTGGCAGCCACATGGCCATCTCTACACGGTTCCCCTGCAGACACACACACACACACACACACACAAATAACATTAATACTCATGTCATCAGCTACACATAATAAAAAGACATCTTGAAAAGTTAAAAAGTCACCCAAGAACCCATAGCGGGTTTTTTTCTAACCAGGACAGACTTTATCTTCTGAATCAAATGAATATTTAACTTTGAGGACATCAGAACATATTTGAGTCTATGAGAGGATGGACACTCATGCCCATGAAAAGTAGTAATTTGCAGAGTTGATATGATTTTAAGCAATGACATTTTCAGTTAAATAGCTGACAAGCATACTGTAAAGGGTGAAACTGACGCTGTTCAATTTTGCACCTTTTATTTTCCTAATTTCTCTACCTCTTTCCTATTTCATTTTCTGCACCAATAGCTACTTGATTCCTGTTGTCATTTATCATTACGGCAAGAGGCGCATTTAAATATTTAAATGCGCTCTGTTTTCTTCTCTCTTCTTGCTGTCATCGGGGCCAAGATTCATTTTTCATTGTCGCCGCTTTTGATGGAGACCCTATCACACATACTTTTAAGCCATCCATCCTTTTCGGGTTTTAATAGCGGATAGCGTCCACCAAAGCAAAAAAGAAAAAAGAAGAAGAAGAAGAAGAAAAAAAGACGCTCCTTTTAAAAGTTAACGGGATTACCCGAGTTTTTTTAGTTGACAGCAAATGTTGATTTTAATAGTTTTCCTTTTCATTATAAAAATGTCACGTAATTTACAGAGACTGCAGTGAAGGATGAGATGGAGAGATAAGGAGGTGGGT
Organism: Prietella phreatophila; assembly: GCA_025728095.1. NCBI lineage: Eukaryota > Metazoa > Chordata > Actinopteri > Siluriformes > Ictaluridae > Prietella > Prietella phreatophila. Next base: position 16,326,209 of record JAOUWY010000002.1, on the reverse strand, counting down.
TAGAATGCAGTAGATGACACGATGGGAGTGCTCTGGGCGTGCTTCCTTAGCTCAGAGCTGCCCATGAGGTAATAAGAAAAGAAATTAACACTAACTCCGCCCCCAATTTAAACCTTCATCCTCCGTAGCTTGAGATGAATACATTAGTAAAACCATGTTTGGTTGACTTCACAAACAAAAATGTGAGCTTAGCACAGCCATAACACACCATGCTGTGAGAAAACGACTGTGAAAGAGGTTTGCATTGAAATTCCACCACAGATTCGGAGGTGGAACTCAACCTTTCTGCAACTAAACACCAAAGAATTTCTTTTCTTTGGGTTAAGAAACTGTACAGTCAAATACATAGCACTTTTGAAGTAAAGAGGTCACCAACTAATACAAATAAGCGGTCTGTGAGTGATGAAATGGCAGCCATTTCCCTTAACAAATTCAATAAATCAGTGCGCACAGATAGTCTTTTAAATAGATGAAATATCAACAAGCGATAATAATATTAATTCACTTGGCGTATTAACATAAAAGACTGGAAATGTCAGCAAAAATGCAGTCACACATGAGCTCTTTTAATGCATTTTTGTAGATCCATCTCACCCTGTTAAATTAAAGTTTGTTCACTCTCTGTAACATGTTGAGACAACAAAAGTAAGACTCCATGAGCTGAGTCGGATGTGTGGTGTATTTAAATCACTTTATGCTAACGCTAACATGTCAAGGGGGGCGGGGGGGAGACGGAGGCAAAAAACAGAATTCACATCACCGCTCTCAGTGCTCAGCCATTTAAACCACACAGCATACTACACTGGCTTTAATTCAAATAGTGAGCAGTTCTGTTCTTGTTTTTGCCCTGAAAATGAATCTAAGGAGAGGAAAAAAGTAATTTAGGACCCCTCTGATGATGCGCTGAATCTTCTATATTAAACGTTTAGCATAAAGAAAAGGAAAAGCACTTCAGAACAGCATGTGAGAAACTAGACAGGGAGATGATGAGCTACAAATCGACTCTGAGGTACATAATGTGGAATTTGATATGCTTTCATGATAGAGATCTGCCCAAAAGAAACTGGGAAAACTGATAATTACTTAATCAGTTTGGGCCTTTTTCATATCATTCCAGCACCATTGATGTCGGCTGTAGACTGGGAAGGAAAAGGAGACAGGGAGATGGAGGGAGGGAGAGAGGGAGGGAGAGGAGGAGAGACGGCACAGAGAGGGTTTTGGGGGAGAAGAGGGATGGAAGTGGGATGAAGGCCTCTCAATGATGTGTGAGACTCACAGCTTTGAAAGACCAGGAAGTAAAAAAAAAAAAGCTACATATTCACTTTAAAAGACGTGGCACAGCCATTTGGAGGTGATTCCTAAACTGTTTATGTAAAATGGCCACTGCCATGCTTCTGTGCTTGGTTGTTGTTCTATTTTTCCAGTGAAAAATCGCTTTGCTCAGAAAAAGAAGGGGAAAAAAAAAACTGCCGAACTGGCCTGGAACAAAAGGCTGTGCAACAGTGTTAATTGTCACCATGGTGACCAGAAGAATAAGCCATCATTCAGGAAACAAGAAGTGTTTGTGCAAAGAGTGGAAGGTTATAGGCCAATACACTGAACACAGTGCTACAAGGAACCCTGGGAACTCACCTCCTCTCTGTCAGAACATTAAACTGTCGGGGGGGGGAAAAAATAAATAAAACAATACAGAGGATGCAGGAATCTGAGACATCCTATTTAAAGCGGATGCTTTAGTCAGACTTCCAAAAAGATATCCAATCAGCTTAGTGATGGGTTAAAACACACAGAGGGAGGACAATAGCCTGCCTTTTAACATGGGATAATTTACTGATAGGAAATAAAAGAGAAAATACTAGACATTTGCACTGGCTCCTTTGATCTGTGATTAAGGGCGTTTTGCTTTATTTACAGAACTTTATGACTGAATTTGATTGGACTCCCTGCTGCTCAAAATCACAACGTATACATGTGATGATATATATTGTTGATGTCATGCTTATTGTTTTTTCAAATGTATTTATTATGTTTTTTTTTTTTTTTTTTTTTTTTTATGTTTCCCGTTCTGTCTTTTCAAAAGGCTTGGTAGTGACCCCCAAAGGAAGCCCAAGCCAAATGCAATTTATTAGCGAACAAAGATGCTTTTTATCCAGGGTCCGAGGCCTGGAGCTCAGCTGTGGGTTCGGGGAGGAGGGACTGGGCTGGAGAGAGTCTTAGCAGCCGGCCCTCAGTTGCCCCCTCTCCGCTGTGAGCGTGGCACTTTTCTTCAGCAGACAAACACAGGAAACAATGCAATCAGCCAAGAGCACAGTGTTTTAAGAGGCAGAGAAGCCTCGGCCTGGGCCCTGCTCCACACTCCTCTAAAGCCTGAATAATGATGCCAGGCTGGAGTATTTGGCCTGCTGCTGTTGCTCACTAAGCACCAGAGTCCATAAGAATGGTGCAACTTTGGATATTCTTCACTGCTGATGAGGACAGATATTCAAGCTTTCAAGTCATTTTCATTCTAAATAAAATGCACGCCTGGCATGAGAGTATATATTTGGCACCTTTGTACAGACTGGAAAAATGACCGTTTTGAACAAATTACATTTGGGATTTCAAATCACTTTGCTTTCTTCTCGCTTATTCCAACTGCATTAACTGCAAATCATATTACGTAGTCCAGGCATTGTTAATTGAGTCCATATTGCATTATCCCCCATATAAATCAAATGACAAATATTAAAATGAAGAGCAAATTCACTAATAGGGATTCATGAAACAATCTTTTTTAAGTATCCTTCATTAATAATTGAATTCTAATTATGTCTATAGTACAGAGTGGTTGAGGAGGTCTTTTCTGTCGTAGAGCATTTTTCTGCAGTACTGCCCTGTCTGTGTTTGACTGATGGGAGAATAATGGAGATAAATCTCAGTTTTGTGTGTGAGAGAGAAGGTACAAACATGTGGGGGGAGAAAAAAAAAAAGAAAAATACCAAAATCAACAAACAACTGATAAACCAAAGAGTACACTGTGTACTAGAGTGAAGAGACAGTCAATCAGAGACATTCACTCTTCATAAACCTTCACCTTTTCCTCGTCTTTGCCAGTTTGTTGTTTTTATCTTATCACATCCCTATAGCTCTTTTTCTAACCCTCAGCTGAAACACACTGTGAGCCTCTACAGCGAGAGGAGCTGGAAAGAGAAAGAGTTGGAAAATGCAGATAGCCCTTGACAGACTCACTGCTGCTGTGGCTAAGCAGGAACCTGCACTGGGTCTGGACTCAGGGAATGGTGCAACCTAAACGCTAGACAATCTTTATTCTAATGAAGTGGGTGTCAAGGTCAATGTAAAATGCGCTGTGATGAATGGCGCAGAGCTGGCTACGGCGAGTCTACCCTGCACCACAGCTCTTTCACTTTAATTGTGGAGCTGAAATGTGTAGAGTGTCTCTCTGCTTAAAACAGCTCGGAGAGATGCAGCAAGGGGGAGCAGGGGGAGACAGGAGGATGTGTGTGTGTGTGTGTGTGTGTGTTGTAGGAAAGGATGCTCTGGTATCTAAGCATTCTTTGCAGATCTTTAATATTACTTATGTTTCAAAAAAAAAGCCTTATGGTTAAACATAATCTGCTATCCATCCAGGTCAAACTCCCAACAGTCTGTAATTTGCCATGTGCCATAACAGCTAATAACCATACAGATTATTTGTATATATACACACACAAACACACATGCACACTAATTTCCGTTATTTTTCCAAAACAGAATACAAAATATTGATGCAGTAGTGTATACCTAGCATATATAACTCACACAGCAGTCACAGATATGCGAGCTGGATGTCAGTGAAAAGCACAGTTAGTAAATAGTAAAAGAATCCGTTCTTTTGTTTCACAGCATTTCTCAGAGGATTTCTGACAGCAGGGAGCGCAGAATGCGACGGGCAGATCACGAGATGTGATGATGGTGGGAGCACACTCGTTTAATGCTATATCTCTGCGATCCTCTGGGGACTGAGCAACTGTTTCTCCAGACTCACTCGAAACAGCAGGTGAGACAGTAATTCCTTTGGGCTTTCCACAACAGCAGAGCAAGGGAACATCACACACACACACATATAGAAGTGCTGATGTGTATTGTGCTCTTAGATTTAGTTTTAGAGACAACTAATCAAAGTATTTAACTACAATGATCTAATATTCAACCCACTGAAACATTGGGAATTCTGTAATGTCTGGAATTATAATGTTTGCGCTTAAATCAGTACAAGCCGTTTACAGGCATCGTTTACAGGGCAGGAGTAGATGTTTCTGATTTAAATAGCAGTAGAGCCAAGTCAGCTCACCTAGCAAACTCACAGATGTAGATTTTGTGTACTGTCAAACAAAGGTACTGTACAGGTGGAAACAATGGGAATAAGAAAGTAGTAAGAAGTACTCTGGAAGGTACAAAATTGCTATTAAGTCCACTTATGTACCTCAAATGATCATTATTGGTATACATTAAATTTACTTTCCTAAGAGCTACTAAAGGTACACAAGACATTCACCCCACTGATGAGTTGCCCTAAAAGGCCAGTGTGTATGCATTAAAAAGGCATACCTATACAGACGTACATACATACATATATTCACCAGCCACTTTAATAGGAACGCCTGTACCGCTGCTTATTCATGCAGTTATCCAATGCACATACAATTCACTGAAGCCAAAGCAGGTAAAAGTTTTCCAATCTTCATTTGTCCAGTTATGGCGAGTCTGTGCACGCTTCCTGTTTTTGGCTGACAGTGGAACCTGATTTGGTCTTCTGCTGTTGCTGCTGTTGTAGCGAATCTTTATCATAGTGTGACATATTATGCATTTTGAGATGCTTTTCTGCTCAGCACAGTTGTAAAGAGTGGTTACTCGAGGTAGTGTAGTCTTCCCATTAACGTACAACAGTTTGGCCATTCTAGCCACTCACTGGCTGCGTTTTTGTGATATTTTCTCAGTAGTCTGTGTATGTGAAAGTTTTTGAAATATTCAAACCAGCCTGTCTGGTACCAACAACTATGCCATTGTTAAAGTCACTGAAGCTCTTGACCTGTATTTGCAGTCTTCACTGGGAGAGAAAAGAGAAAAAAAAACAGCAATGAGAGAGGACACAAAGTGGAAATTGGGTGAGATTTTTCTCTCTCCCTCTTTTCTGGAGAGCTGTCCGTTGCTGTGGAGGTCTGTCCAACATCCTGGAACAAAGCCAGTAAAACAACAGGAGAGGAAGACAACAACCCAGCTCTCAGTCTGCCATTCGCTACAGCTACAGCAGCACAAAGCCAGCATTACATCACTGCACTAAAATGCCTTTATGACATCTATCGAACTGAAAATTCAGCTGGACTCACAGAAACTGAAAAAAAATAAAATAAATAGCTGCAGTGCAGGACTGTATATTCGGTTTCATCCCCTATCTATCTCTCTCTACCAGCTCATCATTCTCTCTCTCTCTCTCTCTCTCTCTCTCTCTTTCTCTCTGTGCATCGTTCCTCCCTTTCTTACTCTCTCTCCTTCACTGCCTCAAAGCCATGGGAGTATTTGCTCACAATTAGAGCACCACCCCACTCCCGCCCCTCGCTGCTTTCAACTCATATGAGTAAACTTTCCCAAAGCCCCATAGTGCTTTCTTCAAGGCAAACATGCTAATACCACGGCCCTACTGCCTAGCTACTGGGAAATGCACTTTTAAAAAGACAGACAGCAAGAAAGTAAAAAGAGAGCAGATGGGACTGGGGTGGAGAGAGACCTGGAGTCAACTCCAGTATTACTGGCAACCTTATAAAAATAATGTCAAACATTAATATATAAAAATGCGAACAGCACATGCAATGAGTAATACTTTACATTTAAATACTATATTTGTTAGTGCTGCATAGGTTTACTATATTTTTTCTCAATATAATTTATTTATTTATTTATTTATTTTTAGGTAGAGCATTTGTTTTTCTTTTTTTTTTGTGGAATTTTTTTATTTGTTTTTTTATTGTATGAAGCCTCCTCTAGAGAGAATATTAGCCCCAAGTTGTTCCTGTAATGTGTAACACTGATAGAAGAATTGTAGAATGTGTCACAGTTCTAGAGACTTTGGACTCCACCTCCACCTTCATGTTTGGTTAATGAGCACTCGTTTGTATATCTCGTCCTTGTCTGCACAGTTTACGTGTCTTTCGTTGTCTTAGACTTCCGTCTTTCATGTCACCGTGTTTTGTTTCTTGCCATAGTGTTTTGTTTCTTGCCATAGAGTCTTGCCTAGTTGTCTTAGTGTTTGTCTTGTAAT
>JAOUWY010000002.1:16139914-16150791 GCA_025728095.1 Prietella phreatophila | reverse complement strand
TGCACACAAAATATATATATTTTATGACCTAGACCTACCTGGAGTGTTAGAAAGATGATGTGTGCAACGTGTGTGGGTGTCTGGAATACACATGGCCATACCAGGTATGGTAGCATATGTGTCTGGAATGTATGTTGTCCGGATTTAATATAACTATATATATATTTTATGATCATGACCTTTGACCTAGATATAGAGAGTAAGAATATGTGTCTTTTTGACCTTTGACCTAGACCTGTCAAAAATAAGGTTACAATATATACAAACTATTTCTCTCTAGTGTTCCTCTTGAAGTCAGGCTCCCAATAAATATACATGTACTACTAAAGCATACTCCAAATGCTATTACAAGAGGAGTTATGAATTGAGAGGCAACATGATTCACAGGTAAGTGGAGATGAAACTTCCCCCCACCCTCCAATTGTCAAGTGCGCTATGTAACGTTATATGAGGGGAAATATGAAGTTGGCATAAGTTACATTAAATACATAAGTTACATAAGTTACATTAAATTCCTCCCACGGGGGATTAATAAAGTTATATCTTATCTAACCTTATCTTACATAAGACAAATTTGTATATTTTAGTCATTTTTATAAACAATTTTTAACTCCGCTGTTTATAGAGTCACTTTAGGTGCATTTTAAGTGAATATGAGTTGACAGGTCAGAGATTGCAACTAGTTACTAAAGAACTGAACACAATGCAATGAGCTTGGCTATGCGCATGCTCTGTACTGTGAGATGGTATTTAAATATAGGGATATTCCAGCTCAGTACAGTGGACTATCAACGCCTATCTTAAACAACTGATGAATGAAAAGATGGTTCACCCCCCCACCAAAAAAAAAAAACAACTTTCAGCTTTGGTTTTGTTCTTTCAGCAGTATGTGTACAAAGCAAATTGAAATTGCTATTTAAAAAAAAAAAAAAACTTTCCATGAATTTTGCGCCATCTGGCTCTCTATGGGCCCACATGGAGGAATCATCTCTGTCTCTATGGTACCGAGATTATTTCTGAGATAATCATTTGAATGCTAAAATAATAAGTGAGCATCATAACTATGCATTCTAAAAAGTATGCATACCTATTTTGCCTACTTCTTTCAAGTATTATTAAGTAACTTAAGAAAAATTGCTAGTATTAGCTTTCGATTCATGCTGACAAACCAAAAGCTTCATTTGACTATAGATGCATTACCTCACAGGTTGTTTTTTTTCTTTTGTTTTTTTCTATGGTGCACAAACACGCATGCAGCACTTTATTAGGAACACTATACGAATTATGGGTAGGCCCTTGGTATTAACGGTCCCAAAGTGTGCCAAGAAAGCATTCCCCACCCCATTACTCCACCTCCACAAGCCTGGACTGTTGACCCAAGATAGGTTGGGTCCAGGGATTCATGCTGTTGGTGTCAAATTATGCATACTTACAAAGCAAGTATGTCCACTTAAAAAGCAAGTATGCATACTTAAATACTTTTACCAAAATAAAAGTGTGCATAAATATGGGCAAAATAATTAATCAAGCCAAATCCAGAATGGTTCTTTCTCAATACACATCACAGAGACTGTAAAGTACGTTGTAATCAATTTTTTACAATAAGGAAAAAACAGACCCACAAAAGCAAAGCTTCATAATTATACACACTCTGAGCATTTTATTAGAAACACCTATACACCTACTCATTCATGCAATTATCTATGTATTCATTAACGGCAAGTTACAAAAAATGCACTGCAGACCACCACACGGAATGAGGCCTCGACCACTCACCATGCTTGACTGCCCAATATAAATCAGGCTTAGCGCTGTCTAGCATTAGTGTTTGTGTAGGGTACCACAAATTTCTGAAAATTTTCAAAGGGTGTCATGATTGAAAAAAGGTTGGGAAGCGCTGGTCTAGTGAATACCATTAAGGACCAATAATGGTAATGGTTTTAATGGTTAGCTGATGGTTTGCAATGGTATTTGTAGTGGAAACAATTTGAATTTCTTTGACGGTTTCCTTTTTTTCCAGCAGCAATGCTCATTATTTTAATGTGTATAATTATACTTTGTTTATTGGAACCATAGAGCTTTCATTCCACTGACAAAACATATAAAATACATATATACACACCCCCTGGCTAAGCCTCTCAGACCCCACTTTGAGAGCTACTGGTTGCACCACTTGGACAGTAACGAAGTGTTTTTAAAGTAAACTGGATATTCAACTTTGTGTTTCAGACATGACTGCAACACAAGCGTGCAAGTAGCAACCCCCCAACTTGTGCACTACATAGTCAAAGTGCAGTTTGGACATACTACATGTTTTGTGAAGCCTGGATATGATCTTTGTGAGGTTGCATTACAGCTTGAGAATGTCTGTTTTCTCTTATTACCAATGTCAATTACAGTACTGAAACTGTACTTTTAACAGTCTGGTTGTCATTCCACTGTATTGGGGACAAAAAGATTCAACATCAGTTGCAGGATTCTTTGTCCAAAGTCCGTACCCTTTGACAGTATAACACTAGTGTAACCTGAGACAGAATCAAGACAAATGGTGTTCAATCAGCTTCCAAAATTTTAATAAAGAATTTTTATAGCACACATGTATATAAAACACAGCATCAGCTCTATCAGACAGAACTTTTCCTGTACATTGCCTTATTATTGCACATATTAATGATTCATATTGTGACCCTTCTGGGGGGAGGGATAAATTAAAAAATGTTTGCTTATTCATCCAAAAGTGAAATATTGAAGTATCTTTTTTTCTCTGAATGATCAGAAACAAAAGTCAGTTTTTTCACATTAGTCAGTTTTGGAAAAAAATTTCTGACAGTTTAACCTCGCTAAATAAATTTGCAATCAAAATTATTCAACACCCATTGCAAATCAGGTTTACAAACAGCTGAAAGTCTTTTAATTTTGACAATAAACTTGAGTTGCAATGGGATTGAATAATTTGGATTGCAACTCTAATATCTACAAAAAAAAATCTAGTGAGTAATCAGCCATGAGTGTGAGAATAAGGCACCACTGGTGAGAACTCATTCACATTGAAGTCCCATTCCAGAAACCTCTTCATAAGTTTTTCATTACAGGGTGTGGGTCTGGTCAGATTGTCGATACCCCCAGTCAGACTGGAGATCTCACAGGTGATTCACATTATAATTCACATGTAGAATCGGTGGTTTGTCTTTGGTTTATGCTGGCGAGGCCAGTTGATCAAGAAGTTCCATATAGAGGGCTATGCGCTGGGTCAGGGGGGTGTTCTTTTCTGCTCGCAACAGCCTGGAGTAGACCTGCTTGTAGACCTTCACCTGCTCTTCCTCTTTACTGCTGCTTATACAGAAACAAACACACAAACCCATATTCATAACAACATCAGTATCTTACTGGCCTACATGGGATAAAATTTCCTTCTGTTTATAAAGGTCTCCCAACATATAAAGTGGGTTAAATTGCAAATATGTCTCATGAAGTTAAAATATCTGTAATAATAAATGTAGAGGTACAAATTGCAGTATCGTACACAAAGTTTCCAGAAAAACATGGTGTTTCAGACAAAAGTCCTTCACCAGCCATGCAAGCTGTACAAGCATCTAAAACACCCATTTTGGATACAATTTATACAAAATAATTTGTCAAAAACCTACTATATTCAGGAAATTCTACTCTATGCGCCAAAAAATGGGTTTCTCCCTCTTACCTGGGTTTGCGTTTGCTGGTGGTACTGAGTTTAATCAGCTGTAGCAGCAAGAAGGAGATACTGGGCTCAAAGATGCCCATCAGCTTCACCACTTCCTGTGTGTTCAACCCTGTAGAGGCAGGGCTATCTTCAGAGGACTCATCAGGTTTGGCCATGTCTTCTCCTACCACTTCCTGTAGCCACATATAAACACACACAAACAATGAATATGGTTTCAGAACATTCTAGAAGTGAAAAGTCTCTTTTTGTGTCCAGAGTCTGCTCCCAGTGCAGTGCAGGCTCATTGCTTAATGTTCTGAACTAGTCTCCCAAAGGTTACAAGTTCAAACTGTAGCGCTATACCTCTCTTTGCTGTTGCTCCTGCAGCTCTTTGTAGATCACGCTGAAGGCATGGCGTGTTTCGCACATTATTTCCAAAGCTCCTGTTAAGGTTTTCAATTTCACTGCCCTACTGCTCTGTCCTAAACCATACAAGCACACAGACAAACACACCCATTCATGATGTAAAAGGAATGCATCATGTATTGGTAGAAACAATATAATAACGCAAAGCTAATCGTAATGCTAATCTTAGCCCTAACCCAGAGGATATACATTATGAAACTAGAGATTTTTTCATGTAGAAAAAAACTATTTAAGAGTCATAAAAATGGTTTTACCAATAATCTGCACAAATTGAGTTGGACTAATAGCAAGTGTGAGAAAAGTGTGTGAGACTGACCTGCCATGGTGAACTCAGTGAAGGCCACACGCTCCAGCAGTGTGCGGAGCAGCTCACATGGGGCATCACTCAGACTAAGGAACAGACGCACTGCTTTGGAGTAATGGAGCTCTGCTAGAGACCTGTGCTGCTTCCGTACACTCTCATCACCCACCTTAAATGAACACATTGTTCATTTGGCATACCAATACACTGCAATATTCTTTAGCTATCAGCATAGCTAAATGTGTAAGCTCTGATCTCACATAGCTTGCTCTTTAGTACAAGCATTTAAAAGCCTACTTTCAATGTTTTTTCATTCAAGTTTAGATAATAATGAGTGTGAACAAATATCAGGAACATGTGCAGGTGCACTGGTGGCTGTTCTGAAGGTCTACTCCGTAAGAAAATACATTTCCATGCATACCTGGTTACGGTAGCAGCTGTGGTACATAGAAGCCAGCCTGTGGTGGATAGTTGCTGCTCTGTACTGGTATAGTGGCTGGCGGGCTGATTCTGTCTGGAGGTCACAATAGCGCAAAGACTTCATCATAGCCTCGGTCACTTCCCTCTCAACCTGAAACAAACAAACACAACAGAACATGAAACATGCTTCCACAATACATACAAAAACAGTCATCTATATAATCAAATGAATGTGTGTATATGCATATGTCACCTGCTCCTGAGCTTTGCGGGACAGTGGAGCGTAGTCCTGTAGTAGTGTAGCCAGGGTGAAGTACGTGGTGGAGAGTTCCCAGTTCACTGAATCCCACACTGCTGCATGGCCTTCTCTACTGCCCAGACACTTCATGGCCCTCTGATAGTAATCTACTGCCTATGTTTAGATACATAGAGAGAAGGACTTCACACTTTACTTAACAAAACCAGTGACATTTAAAAGACACTTTTAAGAGGGTTTTGCTCTGCTAGGAAATGGAAAAATTTATTTAAACTCCAACATAGGCTACTCATTCAGGTCAGCAACAAATAGCAGCCTTAATTCTTTGAACGCTCACTCCTTTCTTGTCTCTTGTAGAATCCCAGTCCAGATTCCTACATCTACATTACCCGTTATACCTGGGTATTGTGAGGATGTACCTTGTTGTAGTAAAGAGCCTCCTCAGGCGAGAACTCTCCTCGGCTCTCTTCTATGCTCATTGTGCAATGGGCCTGCGCGCAGATCCGCATCAGTCTGCCGATGTTACATAGCAGCAGAGCTTTGTTTACCGAGTCTGAAATGGCCTCAAAATTCTGCATACCCTTCTCAAAACAAGAGAAGCTCTTCTTCCACAGCTCTTGCTCTGCTGCACACACTGACTTCCGTACTGAGGCGCAGACATTATGGAGGAGAGAAAAACACAATTAAAATGCTGCAATGCAACATTCAACAGGTCAATGATACAAAATCCTTTGTATAAAATCCTGAGAAAGCAGACAGATATATAAGCCTAGGTAAAATATTTCAAGGTTGGTAACATGATGTACTCACCCCCTTCTTTCTCTGTCTGCAGTGCTGCAGCCTGGTTCATATAGAAGACGCCCATCTCATTGCGGATGTTTCCAAGCCGCTTTAGAACCTGAGCCAGCTTCTCTGGGCTCAGATCTTTCAGAGCTTCAGAGGTTAAAATTTCATAGGCTGCCTCATAGCACTTACTGCTGACAAACAGTTGGTACTCAGGGTCAGTGGCCAAGTCAGTGGCCATGTTGAAAGCTGAGAGAGAAAAAAAATAGACCATAAGGCAAAAAAAAGATCCTTCTCAAGTAGAAGTCAACCAACAGATTGGTTTTGGCGATTAATCGGCATCGAGAACCCATTGCTGGCTTCAAAAATCCCACTGTTTTTCCTGGTTGCGTCCACTGTAGGAGTGGCTCTGAAGGGTCTACTGTCATTATACAGTATGAGAGCAGGTCAGAAATATAAACTATCATTGACAACTTATTGTGTTATTTGAAGTGTTTTTGATTCATCTTGGATGTCTCTATTTTTATTTCTTATTTGGAGTGTTACTTTTTGCTTTAAATATTACTTTAATATTCATTAATAATTAATGTACATTAATATACATTATACTTATGTATATTATGTATACAGTACATTTCCACGGTACAGTCACTACTGTTTTTATAATACAGTTCAGCAGTATTTTACTTCGAGTGTTATGTTTTCATTCAGTTGGTTGATTGATTATTGGCAGGTACTGCCCGACACGGTTATCAGAATCGGTAAAATCCACTATCGGGCGTCCCCTATTCTCAAGCATATACAAATGGTTGTTCTCCTTTGGTGTCAATGTTTACAGTATAGCTGCACTGATTCAGCTATTCCACCAGACTGTCCACACAAACGCATTTTAGGAATCGGTGCATCCTTAAATAGTGTAAAAGGATACACAGATGTATTATTTGGCACATTTATTGCATCAATTTATTTATTAAAGCTGTAGCCGAAAAAAAAGCATCGAAGCTATACAAGTCAAATGTAGCTTAGATGTGAACGTTAACTGCATTGCAGTCTGACACAATCTTTGCTGTTTTCAGCATTTAACTTCCTTAAGAAAATTTTATAAAGTGATGCTATGACTGAGCTTTTGAGATGGAAAAAGATGACAAGTTGCCTAGATTTTTAACTATTAAAAAACTGCTAGTCATGCAACTCGTTCCTGTTTCCTTGCTCATGAACACAGAATGATTATATAATACTGATGGAATATGGTTGGTCAGTGAAACCTTGGCAGGAGCTCTCCCGGTGAAGGCAGTGAAGGATCTCCTGGTCATCTCTGGTCTGGTAGCTGTACTCCTCCAGATAGGCAGCTCTGTTTGAGGCATCCTGGGCCAACATCAACTGCACATCTCCACAGAGAGACAGACAATGGCTATGGAAGAGCAGCACAGATGGGTGCAGCCCACTGTATATAGCACAATACGCATCTACACACATGGAGGACAGAGAGAAATGAACGTACTGTTAGAACACAGGTTAAAACAATTATATTACCTTGTGCTGATATTAGTTTACTCTGTACTATCTTTGTTCTTTTACCATGACACTGCAGTGACAGTTTGATGTAACGCAGTGCACGGCCGTACTTCTGAAGGTTGGTAGCAGCCTCCGCCAGCACGTAGTAAGCTTTCGATGCCTTCAGGAAGAGCTGCAGCTTCATCTGGTGCTGCCAGGAACCAGGCAGCATGCCTGAGCGCATGGGCAACTTCAGCCCCTCACCACATAGAGCAGCTGAACAGAAACACAGAAAGAGAGTCAATAATAGGAGCTCATAATGCAGAATAGATAGAAAGCAAGATAAAATAGATGAAAAGTGTAATATAGCATAAAGCAAAAGTATTCTCGTGAAAACTGTAGGTGAGTGCTTCCTGACCTTGGTCAAGCAGCAGAGCGATCTCTTTCTCCACTGCTCTAGCTCCACTCTCCTCATACTTCAGAGGGATAGGAGTGTTGGGGTCAGCTGCCGGCAGGTCACTCTCTTTCTTGATACTGCTATCCACTGCCTTCAGTCCCTATAGCAAAAACAGCAAAGTGTTTATTATAAAGACAATTATCAAACATGCTATCGGCATGGGAACTCAATCTCTATCACAAACAATAACTTTAGAGGAAAAGGGAATTTTTAACATCTTGACATGTTTGAAATTATATGGTTCTAGCGAAAACCTCTGCCATAATAATACATTAAGAAATAACATTTTCAACTTCAATTAGCGAAAGCAGAACTTTATTTACTTCTATACTTTTACTTTTAAAATACAATATTTTGAATGAACCATTCAACATATATTCAGTGGGATGTAAATAATTATAATTAAAAAGTCAGATAAAGTACTAGTCCCGAGGCCTCAACCTGTTAACATGAATTTGAAAAACCTGAATGGCATAACTATGACTCTACCCAAAACATAAAATGTTTTTACACTATATGATAAAGTTATAAACTTTCAACTGCTCATTTATAAACATCTAGTCTTGTCTTTGGCAGTGGATCATTTCTATTCATCCATTTGTCAATCAGTCGAAAAAGCAGTGATCTCACCTTTAGCACGTAGCTAAGTACAAGTCTACATTTCTCTTCTTTGTCTTGGGACACAGGAAATGAACAATTGGGCTGGTTGGGGAAAAGAAAGTTAGAGATAATAACAACAACCTAATCTCCATCTACTGCAATTATCACAGACAACTTGAACACAAATTTAACTTGTTCAGGTCTAAATACAGAATCTTGATGTTTTTTTCATGAAGAAGCAGAATGGACATATATAAGGTTATAAACAGCTCCTGCTTCATGAAGATCATAGGCATACCCTTATCTTGTGAGTTGATGTGTACTTCTCTGGGACAGACAGCTCCTCAACAGATTTAATCACAGCCACAGCCTTGCAGTCCTCTGGCCGCTCAGATGCCATGCTGTATGAGCAGCCGTCATCATCATCATCTTCATCCACCTCTTCATCCTCGTCCTCACTATAGCTGTCCTCTGAGCCCCCGTTGCGCAGAGACTCCTCGCTGCACTCCTCCTCACTTGAGTCATCCAGCTGAAACAGCTCTGACAGCATATAGTGAGCTGAGGCAATGATCTAAACAGTCAGAATGGAAACATGATGAACCACCGTCCTATCAAAGAGAAGCTGAGCTGCAACAAAGGTATAGCGAGACACACAGCACGTGTACCTGAGTGTGTTTCTCCTCGTCTAGTAGTTTAACACAGTTGAGCAGCAGAGTTCTTATGGTCCCATAGTGTTTCCTATTTTGGTTCTTTTTCAGCATCATATTACTTGCTACCCTGCAATTTGGAACAAATCAGCTCTGTTCATATCACTATTCTCACAGTGACGACCCAGAAAACACAAAGCACTAATGTATACACTATGCGATAGGATGCTTGAGATGCAATACACACTTATAAAGTAGCACTGCCACTGGCAAAGTGAAGGGGTTCTGGCATTTCTCTTCAGGTGCCTCCTCACACAGAGTGGTCAGATCATACAGCTTTACAATGTCACTCCCACTGGCTACAGGTAAACAGAGTCAAACACACTTAGATGTTTTCTACGGTTTCGCATATTTATACTTTTGCAAATGACAAAACAGCTATGACCCAAAGAGACACTAACATTCATAAACTCACCTTTGAAGAGCCAATATGTGTGCCCCTCTTTGGTACAGTTGGATTTAAGAAAAGAAAGAATATTTTGGGCAATGTCTTTCACCACCCTAGTGGAGAACGTGGAATTGTCCAGATCTGGGATGTCCTCTGTCTTTATCATCTCGTATTTCTGTTAATAAGGGTGGAAGCAAAAGCTATACATGTGTACATATACTAATATGAACAAGAATAGAGTACTGAACAAATGGACGTTTTACCTGCACTATGCCATTCACATGGAAACACATGACAAGCTCTGGTACATTGCACATCAGATTATCCAGCCAGTAATCGATACCAGTGAGAACGTTGATTGGTTTGTTGTTATCCCTAAATCAAAAGAAAAACAATACATCCATTTAAATCCAAATTAAATAAAGACACAATTGTAACTTTCAAATAAAATTATGTCACACTGTCAGTGATGCAAGTCACTACTACTAAACCACCAACAGTATGTGACAGTATGTGTATTCTTCTTTCTTAGGGCATGATGGGAAAAATGACACTGGTACACAGTGACACTACATTATTAAATTAGAAGTCAGGTCCATTAGGTGCTTTGAATTTAAAACACCTGGATCTTATTACTGTGTAACAAACAGAACATAAATAATGAAATAAAATATCCAATACTATAAACGCAGTCACCATGTAACTGGGACAGGGAATCTGACCTGAGCCGCAGACTCACTGCTGGGTAACGGCCTCCTCCGAAAATGGGCATGTTGGATCCCACTAGCATGTGGATGTCCTCAAAAGTCCAGAGGATGTTCCGCACAAAGTCATTTTTTAAACCCTGCATCCATAAGAGAGAACCACAGCTACATAATACTAGTAAGCCATAAAATATATCAAAAACTGTTTTATAGTAGTCTCTGTAGTAATAATAAGTACTTGGCCTCATACAGACTTCAACTGGGGTGAGTTATGAGACTGTTACCTGGCTGTTCTCTCCTTCATTAAAGAGCATTGGCAGGTTCTGTTCTTTAGGAACAGAAGTAAGATGGCCAAGCGCATACGTGTTCTCTACTCGCTCCTAGACAAGAGAAGAGAGTATTAAAAAATATAACATCCTCTAAAACAGTGTTTCTAAAAGTAAGGTTTGGGAACCCCAAGGAGTCTGTAAAGCACAGCCAGGGGGCGAGCAATGAGTTTTTCATTTTAGTTACAGAGATGGACCCCACTATTATCAAACAGCACATTTACTATTGAGTTATTATAGTTATTAAATGGTAAATGGCGCACTTATATAGCGCTTTTATCCAAAGCGCTTTACACTGTGTCTCATTTACCCATTCACACACCAATGGTAGCAGAG